>JAUZSX010341144.1:0-10549 GCA_034780655.1 Idiosepius hallami
ATGTCAATTTTCACGATATTTTCGCGATAATTTCTCACTTTTAAAAATATTTTTTTACTTAATTTAGTTAATCAAAACATTTTTTTTTTTGCAGATTTTTTTGAATTTGTGGTTAATATAAGAAATGTCTGCAAAAACCAAAGTAAATAAAAATAATGTTTGAAAAAGGGTTAAGTGACTTAACTTAAGTCTTAACCCTTTTTCTCTTTTACAAACATTATTAAGAATAAACCAACTAAGGTAAATAAATAAATATTTATTGTAAAACTGAGAAATTCTCACGCATAACACACACACACCACACGTCGTTAAAAATTTTTGTTTTAAAATTTAAAAAATTATGGAAATAAAGGTTTAATTAACTAATTAGTTTGAAAAGATAATGTTTGTAAAAGTGAAACGAAAGAACACTCGCGCAGTCAGTGTTAGTCTTTGGGGAGCGTCTATTATTTCAAAACCCATTTTTAACGCAAATCTCTAATCTCCACCAAAATGTTTTTCTAATTAACAAAATCTACTTTTTTTTTTTTCAGATCCTAGTAAAAAAAAAAACGATTCACACATTGTTTTATTTTTAATTAATTAAACTCTGACTTCAAAATTACCAAGTAGTCACTCAGAGTCGTTATAGAGGAACATATTAAATCTTTGAACCCTGACTTATCAAAATTACCAAGTAGTCACGCAGAGCCGTTATATTAGAGAAACACATTAAAACAAAAATATTGGCGTGTCTTTTTTGCCTTATGTTGTCAGGGCCGATATATCGTCCTCTTAGGGTCCAGCCAGAGGTTTAATTTTAATTTAATCCATCGTATAGAAGGAAGATTTTATGAGAAAAATATCGGGAGGGGCGGGCATGGAAAAAATGGTCATGTTTCGCTTGCTAGGAACAAAAGGTCATTTTTTTCTAGGAGTGGGTGCCGCAGTGCCTAAAGGGTGGGATGTAGAGCTCATATCCACCCTGAGCAACCTTCTTTCTGACTTACGATTGAAGCAATGAAGTATTTAGGGGTTTAACCCATTAAACCCTAAAGATCCAATATATCGGCCCTGTTTATTTAAGGCAAAAGAAGACACCAATATTTCGGCCTTAATCTTTGGACTCTGACTTAACAAAATTAACAGCTAGTCACTCAGAGCTATTAAAGAACCATATTAGGGTGGATATTTTGGTGTGTCGATTTTTACCTTAGGTTTCTTAGGCTCATATCGACCCATTAGGGTCGAAAGGGTTAAGCTAGAGCTCCTGTTGATTTTAGGAAAAAAAGGCCCTAGAAAAAAGGACAGGGGATAAAAAGTCAGATTTTATAATCTCAAGCTAGGAAAAAAAGGCCATGTTTTTTAGAACTGATCACTTAAATCGATTAATAAATTGATTTTAACCCTTTCAACCTTAGAAGGCCGATTTTTGGCATTAGTATCCTAAGGCCAAAAAAGTAGACCACCGCATCCAACTTGATAATCCTTTCTTCCTTTACAGTACAAAAAAAAATCTCAGACAAAAATTATTACTTAATAAATTATTTTGTTGTCTTCATCCTTATCATTGCTATATTCACAACACTTCGGACGATTAACCCTTCAGCCTTCTTCAGGTGATCGATCTTGGGAACCATCTTGACGTAATCGGGAATGACAGAATTTCGAACTCAACCCTTTATTCAAACTACGGGGGTAACCTGCTCTCGTCATGTTAACCATGACTTCTTCTTGGAATTTGGTGATTACTGCCTTCGGGTGGGATTGAAACCTTAACTTTTAGCTGATGCTCACTTTTGATGTGTAGATACTCCGGCGACTTTACCCGTTGCGCAATGCGTCCAAGAGTCAATCATGAGTGGATTTTGGGCACTTAAACCTAATGTTTTTCCAATAATAGTTGTGCAAATCTCCAAGCCTTATCCCAAGGATTCCGAATTAACATAAATTATTGGTAGAATCTTTTCTGGGGTAAGGGACGCTAAAATAAGATTCTACCAAATTATTTCAGTTTTCAACATCAAAAATTCCTCTCAATGGTGGTTTTTGTTACCCAGTTACTACTAAACTTTTTTTCTTAACCCCTTCTTCAAACCTAAGGGGTCGATATATCAGCCTTGGTAACCAAAGGCAAAAAAAGACACACTGATTTCGACCCTATGGTTCGTTCTTCAATATATCGTCTCTGAGTGACTACTCGGTAATATTTCTAAGTCAGGTGCCAAAGTTGGAGGTTGAAATATCGTTGTGTGTGTGTCTTCTTTTGCTTTAAGTCACCAGGGCCGATATATCGGTTCTTTAGGGTTTAAAAGATTAAAGAAACATAAAATATTTTTAAAAGCTCTAAGTACCCTTTCATTTTATATTAATTTCAATCAAATTAAGATAAAAAAAAGTGTGATATTTTTGGGGTCTCACACCAATCATCAGGGGCTCTCACACCCAGAAACTAGTTGTTTCTACTGGAGTCAAAGTGACAACAAGTCTCCTCTTATTTCAAGCCTGTCCCGCACCATCTCAGTCAAGGACTGTACGGTGCAACACCTCCCAGCGTTTTCAGCCCACTGCGTTTAATTTGCACACCTGTCAATGCCCAGTGGTAATTATTGAAGACAGAGTGACAATAAGTCTCCTCTTATTTCCAGCAAGTTCTGTACCATTCTAGTCAAGGACTATACGGTGCAACTGCAACACTTCCCTGGGTTTTCACCCCACTGCGTTCAATTTGGACACCTGTCAATGCCCGGTGGTAATTCCTGACCATAAACTGACAATAAGTCTCCTCTGGCACTCCAGTACATCTGGACACCTTGCAGTCAGTAATTACAAGTCTTCCTCATTCAGCGAGGTGATATTTTTTAGCTTCCTGGATTCATTACTTTTCTTATTATCTCTGCTGTCCTTATAAGTGCAGTTGTCTGTAAGATGTTTATCTTGCCGTTGATCCCAATAACATGTAGTCTTCCATTCAGGTCTTTTGGGATTGTTCCTAACAATTATTATTAGTAGTAGTATTATTCCTGAAGACAAAGTGACAATAAGTCTCCTCTAACACTCCAGTATATCTGAACACCTTGCAGTCAGTGACTACAAGTCCTCCTCATTCAGTTTGATTATTATCATTGTGGATCAAACACCAATCACCAGATACAATCGCACCCAGTAATCAGTGGTTTTATGCTGAATTCAAAGTGACAACAAGTCTCCTCTGGTTTCCAGCAGGATCCACACCATTTCAGCCAGAGGCTGTACGGTGCTACACCTCCCCGGGTTTTCACCCCGTCACGTTCATTTCGCACACCTGCAAATGTCAGGTGGTGGTTCCTGAAGGCAGAGTGACAATAAGCCTCCTCTGGCACTCCAGTTCGTCTGGACACCTTGCAGCCAGTGTCTACAGACAGTTTTTTTTTAATCGCGATCGCACCCGGAAACCAGTGGTTTTCACTGAAGTCAGAGTGCACCATCAAAGACTGTCTGGTGCAACATCTCCCTGGGTTTTAACCCCGTTGTGTTCACCTAGCACCACCACTACCAATTAGCAGACTTTTCCACTCTGTTAACGCCCAGTGGTGATCACTAAAGGCAGAGTGACAACAAGTCTCCTCTGGTATTCCAGTAAATTTGGATATCTTGCAGTCAGTGACAGCAAGCCCTCTCCTCCTCCGTTTCATTTATTTTATTATTATTATTGTTGTTGTTGTTGTTGTTGTTGTTGTTGTTATCTATATATTAATACGATAAAAACTTCGTTGGTTATCATGACGTCATTACCTTAGAAACTTTTGATTGGATAATGAGTACATTTAATAGCTTTGGAGAGAATGAAAAGATGGACGCCATTTTTTGGTTTCGTTACATTTAAGATTTACTTTTTAAATTTGCAGCTGATCTGAATTAATGGGAGACTGATTTTATATTAAAGGGACTTCTGGTTGTTTATATGAGGAAAAGATTTATGTTTATGCTAGGTTGAAGTTATCAACTACCGTGGAATATACACGGGTTCTGCTCGTTATTATTATTATTGTTGTTGTTATTATTATTATTATTAATATTAATATTATTATTATTATTGAAATCTCACACCAGTCACGGCCAGCATATCCACTGGCGACTTTTCCTGGGGTCAGCGTGATAAGAAGTCTCTTCCAGAGCTCCAGAAGGCCCCGCTCCGTTCCAGTCAAAAACTGTTTTGTGCCGTACCTTCTCGGGTCTAGCGTCTAAGGTTTTTCAGCTCTCGCCCTCGCTATTATCATAATCCTAACTCTGCTAACGCCTGGTGGTTCTCCCAGAAAGCCAAGTGACAATTCATTAGTGTTATTTGGGGTTTGACTTCGCTATTTATCGAATAGTGGGCATTTTGTAGTAACACTTCTGAACTGCTTTAAGCCTTTCGACCCTAAAGGGCCGATATCGTGGCCTTGTTGACCTAAGACACACAGAGTGAAAGGGACACCGATATTTCCTTTCTAATACTGGCTGATAGAAAGTGTCCGAAAGACTACTTGTTCACTCTGCTAAGTCAGGGCCCTAAGGTAATAATAGACACACCGATATTTCCTCCCTAATATAGTCGTCTAATAGAACGCATCTGAGTGACTACTTGGTCATTTTGCTAAGTCAGGGTTCTAAGGCAATAATAGACACACTGATATTTCCTCCCTAATATAGTCGTCTAATAAAACGCATCTGATTGACGGAACCGTACTACGCGGGTTCGAATCCAAGTTGTTCTATCGACGTTCACATATTGACTAATACCCTTGGGAAAAGTATGAAGCCAAATCTTCCCTCCAGCTATGGATTAAATAGTGCAAGACCTCAATGACGGATGATGTCTACAATGACACAACGGCACTAAAGGCGGCAACAGAGGATGGCCTCCAGTCGTCATGGTTCTCTCCATGCCATTGGAACCAGGTCCTCCTCTGCCAAGGGTCTGTGTGGTGACTGCTGGTGCATCGGTCTCCCTACGTTAAAAGACATCACGCACAGGCGTCCTCCCAAAAGAGTCCTCAATGACCAAGACGGAGGACAGTCATACTCGAACACAAGTGACCACCAAGGATCAGCTGTAAATAGATTTTGAAATAAAAAAAATAGTTTCTTAGAATCTTCAATTGAATATTTCAGGAAATTGAAAATTAGGCCAATTTCTAAAATTACCTGAGGTGACCATTTGAACCATGGTTTATATATTGTAATGACAGATTATTACCTGTACATATAGTGTATAGATGTCTGCATTTTTTTTTTTTTTACTGTGTTGTTTTTGTATGGTTATATTATCAGTCTCAATGATAAAATTAATAAATAAAAAATATGTAGTCTTGTAAATGTAGGCAGCAGACAAAATAATAGAAACAACTGGTTGCATTCAAAACTGCATCATTTGAAAAATTGGAATCAATTTGTTAAAAGTTTGTCTATTTTTTTTCTTATATTTGTTGATTCAATTTATTTTTATAGATTGCATCCAAATAAGTTAAAATACTGAAAAAATAAAAATTTTTAATTCCCTGGTTCCGGACCAGGGGTGCTCGCAACCCCAGGGGGTGCGACACATCATTTTAGGGGGTGCAAGAAGCAGCACTACAACTTCTAAGAAATTTCCTTAGTTTAATGAATTGTTTTGCACTTTATAGTATATTAAATCTTTTGAGTAAATTCTAAGAAAATTTTCAAAAACCTTGGTCGATAAAATCATAGAAATCCTAAGTTAATAGTATTTTCATTCTTTATTCTTCTTTCATATGTACATTGATGATGAATTGATCTTAATCAGATAAAAACGTCATGGCACCAAACAGAAAAAAAATTTCCCGAGATGTTACCTCTTTAAGTCCTTGCTGAATTACTTTTCCGTGTGCGATACTGCCAATTATCTAATGCTAATCATCTATATTTACATCTCTTGAACAAAACATAGATTCCAGGGGCGCGAGGGGGTTAGAACGAAATTTTTTCAGGGGTGCAGGAGTAAAAAGAAGGTTGGGAAGCACTGGTCTAAAGGATGAGTTTTAAATATCGTTGTGTGTGTGTCTTCTTTTTTGTGACTACTTGGTAATATTGCTAATACAGGGTCCAAAGGTAGAGGTTGAAATATCGTTGTGTGTGTCTCTTCTTTTGCCTTAAGTCGCTAGGGTCGATATATCGGTTCTTTAGGGTTTAAAGGGTTAAGTGACTACTTGGTAATATTGCTAACACAGGGTCCAAAGGTAGAGGTTGAAATATCGTTGTGTGTGTGTCTTCTTTTGGCTTAAGTTGCCAGGGCTAATATATTGGTTCTTTAGGGTTTAAAGGGTTAAGTGACTACTTGGTAATATTGCTAACTCAGGGTCCAAAGGTAGAGGTTGAAATATCGTTGTGTGTGTGTCTTCTTTTGCCTTAAGTCGCTAGGGTCGATATATCGGTTCTTTAGGGTTTAAAGGGTTAAGGTACGTTTTTATCACCCCATTTCCCTTCAAGTGGGATAACAAAAATAGGTTTAATAAGTATTGTAATCTGTGAATGAGAGGCAGAGATTGTTTTTTGATGTTTTCTGAATCGGTTCGGCGTTTGTTTGACCATTCGTATAACATCAGAGATTATTTAGTCCTTTCTTCCTATCTTTCTTTCTTTCTTTCTTTCTGGCTTTCTTTCTTGGTTTCTTTCTTCCTATCTTTCATGCTTTCTTCCTTTCTTTCTTTCTTCCTATCTTTCTGGCTTTCTTTTTTTCTTTTTTTCTTTCCTGCTTTCTTTCTTCCTATCTTTCTTGTTTTCTTTCTTTCTTTCTTTCTTTCTTTCTTCTTATCTTTCTTTCTTTATTTATTTCTTTCTTTCTCGCCTTCTTTCTTTCTTTTTTTTCTTTCTTCCTATCTTACTTGCTTTCTTTCTTCCTATCTTTCTTTCTCGCCTTCTTTCTTTCTTTTTTTTCTTTCTTCCTATCTTTGTTGCTTTCTTTCTTTCTTTCTTTCTTTCTTCCTATCTATATTTATTTCTTTCTTTCTCGCCTTCTTTCTTTCTTTTTTTCTTTCTTCCTATCTTTCTTTTTTTTTCTTTCTTTTTTTCTTTCTTTCTTCCTATCTTTCTATCTTTCTTACTTTCTATCTTTCTTTCTTTCTCACCTTCTTTCTTTCTCTTTTTTCTTTCTTCCTATCTTTCTTGCTTTCTTTTTTTCTTTATTTATTTCTTCCTATCTTTCTTTCCTTCTTTCTTTCTTTCTTTCTCTCCTGCTTTCTTTCTTTCTATCTTTCTTGTTTTCTTTCTTTCTTTCTTTTTCACCTTCTTTTTTATTTTTTTTTTCTTCCTATATTTGTTGCTTTCTATCTTTCTTTCTTTTTTCCTATCTTTCTGTCATTCCTTTTCCTTTCTTTTTTCTTTCTTTCTTTCTTTCTTTCTTTCTATCTACTGCAAGGCAATTTTTTCCCACAAATTGAAAAAAAATTTATCTTCTTTCAAACTCTCTCTCTCTCTCTCTCTCTCTCTATTTTTATATCTCTTTCTCCCTCGTTTCCCCCCTCTCTCTTTCTTCTCCTTCCTCACTGTCTTTTTCTTCTTCTTCTCTTTAGTCCCTTTCATTCAATTGATAAGCTCCTCTCATACTAATTCAAACCCTTCGAGCGCTTTCGACGTATGTCGGTCAGCAAGGTCAATCGGGCCATTGTCCATCAAAGCCCACCAAAACCAGTACAAAAGAAAAACACAAAAACACGAAAATAAAATATAAATAAATAAATTACATGAAAAGTGAGTCTATATTATTACAGTAGAGGACTAGTAAACACACAACAAACAGAAAAAGAGAGAAAGAAAGGAAGAGAGAAAGAAAGAGAGAAAGAAAGAAAGAAAGAGAGAGAGAAAGAAGAAGAAGAAGGAAGAGGAGGGGAAGAAGAAGGAGAAGAAGAAGAAAAGAACAAGGAAAAGAAAGGGAAGAGTAAGAAGACCGGGGATAAGAAAAAGAAAGAAAGAAAGAAAGAAAGAGAGAGAGAAAGAAGAAGAAGAAGAAGAAGGAGGAGGAGGAGGAGGAGAAGAAGAAGAAGGAGAAGAAGAAGAAAAAAAGATCAAGGAAAAGAAAGGGGAGAATAAGAAGACCGGGGATAAGAAAAGAAAGAAAGAAAGAAAGAAAGAAGTAATAAATAAAGAAAGAAAGAGAGAAAGAAAGAAAAAAAGAGAGAAAGAAAGAAAGAACGATAGATAGAAAGAAAGAGAAAAAGAAAGAAAGAAGAAGAATACGTATGTAAACTCGAAAAAAAAAAATAAATGGCATGAAAAGTGAGTCTATCTTCAGTACAGGACTAGTAAAGATACAACAGAAAAAAGAAAAAGAAAGAAAGAAAGATAAAGAGAAAGAAAGAACGAGGTGAAAAAGAGAGAAAGAAAGAAAGAAAGAAAAAGAGAAAGAAAGAACGACAGACAGAAAGATAGAAGAAAAATATATAAACTCGAAAAACAAAAAATAAATAAAAACGTGTAAAAAGAATTATAAAGGAAAGAGCAATGAAGAAGAAAAGAAATTAAAGAGAAAAAAAGAAAAAAAAAGAAAAAAGAAATAAGAAAATTTAAAGAGACAGTGAAAAGAACAAAAAAGAAAAAGAGAAAGAAAAAAACTTGAAAAATAAAAAAGAAAATTTAAGGAGAAAGAAAAATGAATGAAAAAAAAGAAAGAAAAAAAGAAAGAAAAAAATAAATGGTATGAAATGTGAGTCTATATTATTACAGTACAGAACTAGTAAAGATTCAATAGAAAAAGAAAGAAAGGAAGAAAGAAAGAAAGAAAGAAAGGGAGAGAGAAAGAAAGAACAATAGACAGAAAGAAAAAGAAAGAAAGAAGAAGAATATATAAACTAGAAAAACAAAAAATTGAAAAGATTAAAAAAGAAAAAGATAAAAGAATAAAAGGAACAACGAAGAATAAAGAATAAAATTTAAAACGAAAGAAAAAAGAATGAAAAAAAAAGAAAGAAAAAAATCAAGAAGGAAAAAGTAAAGTAAAAGAGAAAGAAATAAGAATAAAAAGAATGAAAGGAATGAAAAACAACTAAGAATAAAAAGAAAATACAAAAAGAAAGAAAAAAGAATGAAAGAAAAAAAATAAATAAAACAAAACAACGAAGAAAAAAAATTAAAGAGAAAGAAAAAAAATGAAAAAGCAAACAAATGAAAGAAAAAACAGAGAAGAATAAATGAGAAAACTTAAAGAGAAAAAAGAATGAAAAAAAGAAAAAAACAACGAAGAATAAAAAAGAAAATTTAAAGAGAAAGAAAAACAAGAAAAAAAAAAGAATTTAGAAAAAAAAGAAAAAAGAATAGAAAAGAAGAAAGGAAAGGAAAGTTAAAAAGGAAGAAAATTAATGAAGAAGAAAAATTAAAAGAAAAAAATAGTTCAGAAGAAAAAAAAAGAGAAACTAAATTAAAATTATTTTAAAAAGAAAAAATTGAAAAATGTAAAAAAATTAAAAAGAATAAAAATAAATCTTAAAAAATAAATTTGGAAAAAAAAGAAAAAATTTAAATAAAATATTTTTTCTAAAAAAAGAAACTAAAAAAAATAAAAAATAGTTTTTTTAAAAATAATTAAAAAAAAAGGATAAATTTTAAAAATAATTTAAAAATGAAAGAAAATTAAATGAAAAAAAAAATAACAAAAGTAAAAGGTAAAAAGAATAAAAAAACTTGAAAAATTATTTAGAAAATAAATTAGTTGAAAATTGAAATAAAATATGAAATTTAAAAAATTAAAGAAAAAATAACCAAAAAAAGAAAATATAAAAAAGACTTTAAAAGAATGAAAAAGAAGAAAAAATTAGAAAAATTATAAAAAGAATGAAAAAGAAGAAAAAATCATAAAAATTATAAAAAGAATGAAAAAGAAGAAAAAATTATTAAAATCAAAAAAGAATGAAAAAGAAAAAAAAAATGAGAAAAATTATAAAAAGAATGAAAAAGAAGAAAAAATTATAAAAAGAATGAAAAAGAAGAAAAAATTATTAAAATTATAAAAAGAATGAAAAAGAAAAAAAAACGAAACAAAATTAAAATGATTATTTTTGTACTTTTCATTAACTTTTTCTTCTTTTTAATTTGTTTTTATTTCATTCTTTTTATCTTTCTACTTTTTTATCTTTTATTTTTTCATTCTTTTTATCTTTTTCTTTTATATTTTTTTCTAAATTTTTTTCTTTTATTTTTTCATTTTTTTGTCTATTTTTAAAATAAAAAACACATTCTTACGATTTTAATTGTAATTCACTTGTATTTTTTCTTTTTCTTTTTTTAGCTTTTGGTGATGAGGGGGAGGATTTTTTATTCATAGTGTTGTAACCCGAGTCTCTGTCTCTCTTTATCTGCACGAACACACAGACACAAACAGGTGCGCTTTTTTCACCTTCTTCTTATATGACAGGTAACATACATATATATACGTATATAAATATTTGTATACATATATATATATATATATATATATACATATATAAATATATATATATATATAAATATATATGTATGTGTATATGTATATAAATATATATATATATATGTATATATATACATGTAAATATATAAGTGTATATATATATGTGTATAT
>JAUZSX010341155.1:0-10549 GCA_034780655.1 Idiosepius hallami
TCATGTAATAATCCGGCCCACCAATAACTTCATTTTCCTAAATCTGGCCCACCGACTGGAGAAGTTACCCACCCCTGCTATAGACAATGTGACGCTGCCGAGTAGACCATCGCTCAGCAGCTCACACACTGCCCACTTAGCGTGCCTTGCCTTGATGTGGACTTGAGGAAAGCGACAATAACCGCCCGCCGCTTCCTCTCTAGATGGAGCGGCGTGATATGATGATGATGACAAGGATTTGTGTTCAAATATCATATTTACTTGTTAGAGAACCAAAGCAAGTTAGGCATAAGGCCATTTTACGTGCTCTATATACCTGTTTTTTTTATTCAGTGTTACCCTTCACCTAGATGAGTTTCTATCACGAGTTAACGAGCCCCATCTGCCCGAGGCAGCTAAAGTGAAGTTAATGGTTTTGACTGGGATTTTGAACTCGTGTAATTCGATTCCAGAATCCTAGCTTTTACCTATATTCCACCGTCGCTGTTTTGTGTTCATAAAAATATTCTTGTAAAAAATCTAGTTTCTTTAGAAGTATTTCCAGTTTTTGCCCAAATGTCAAAATTGCCACTAAATAATTAGTATTATATAGGCAAGCAGTTGAATTAATTTCTAATACATTTTTAATTCATCCAATACATTTTTATACAAATTCATGCCTTATGCTTTTTTATACTGAATTCATTTCTAATGCTTTTCTCTATTAAATTAACCACTAAAGCATTTTTCTAAGGTTGTTAAGGAAGCCTATTATATAGAAGTCATTACCGAGCATATGCAGATTTTAGTGTCCTGAATATTAATTTTTCAAATAACTACAGTGGTTAAATTTTTCAAGAGCTCTATGTATTAACCTAATTTTTCAAAAACTATTGAGGCCTTTTTAATAGTTACTTAGGTTTTTTTAATAGCTCGGACTATCCGGTACAGTACCACGCTGGTTGGCGTTTCGTTGTATGATCAATCGAATGTATTAAGCATTTGAACTGAAAGGCATCCCTTCTCTTCCACACCATCCCTCACAACGACTGACCATGCTAACGAAACGTCTTCGATTAGAGTTTCCCCCTAGCGTGAGGACTGGGAGTCTCAGAATTTGGCGGTTCGTGGTATGATCAGTCGAATGTATTAAGCATTTGAACTGAAAGGCATCCCTTCTCTCCCAAACCATCCCTAACAACGACTAACCATGCTAAAGAAACATCTTCGATTAGAATGTCTCCCTAGCGTGAGGACTGGGAGTCACAGAATTCTCTGATTGCAAAAACTCTATGACATCAACGAGACTGATCTAAAACCTGAACGGGTGAGGAGAGGTCATCCTGCTCAACAACAATAACAGCATAAGCAATGAGCATGACCCAATCGTGGTTCCCGCACCGTAGATCATACAGAAAACCCCAGTATCAGTTGAAGATCTTGCTTCACTGTTTTTTTGGACCTTAGTGAGGTTAATGTGATAGTCCCAAGGCTGGCCAACAGGCGTCGTTCGTATTAAATATTCTTGTTTATCCCTAATTCAAACGAAGTTTCAGTTACGAAAAGGAAATATAATAAGAAAATATTTATATTTCTTTTTAACCCTATAAACCCTAAAGAATCGATATATCGGCCCTGGCGACTTAAGTCAAAAGAAGACACACACACACACAATGATATTTCAACTCCACCTTTGGATCCTGACTTAGTAATATTACCAAATAGTCACTCAGAGTCGTTCTAATGAATAAACATATTAGGGTCGAAATGTCAGCCTGTCTTTTTTTGCCTTTGGTTACTAAGGCCGATATATCGGCCCCTTAGTGTTGAAAGGATTAAAAATACAATGTTGTTTGGTTTTCTGCTCCGTTAAAGCCAAACAGGCAGAACCATGGCGTCTGATACAGAAAAGAAAAGAAAAAACAAAAGACCACGACGGAGTCAAGGAAGAAGGGGACATAGATTATTGATAACCAAAGAACAAATCTCTTTGACCTGTGTAAGTTAAATCAAAATCTTATATCAATATATATTTTTTTGCGTCTGAAGTTGGTTTGTTCTAGAATCGATCAATGGGTTTTTTTTTCATTGATATTCTTTTTGGGATTTGTTTTTATTTTTTTAAATACAAGTATCATTTCCTTGCCGGTAGAAAGTGAGCGGATGAAACTAAGACGTCCAATCGATTTTGCTAGTTTTGATCCTCATGAATATCACAAAAACTCTATTGAATTTACGTAACTTCGTTGTATCTTATTTCTAAGCTATATGTAGAAAGGCACGCTACGCTAAACACAGAAATAAATATTCGATGATATATATATACCATATTTACTTGATAGAGAACCAAACCAAGTTAGACACAAGACCATTTTTACGTGCTCTATATACCTGAGTTTTTTTTTTAATTAAGTCTTACCATTCACCGAGATGTGTTGCTCTCCCGAGTTAACGAACCTCATCTGCCCGAGGCAGCTAAAGTGAAATTAATGGTTTTGACTGGGATTTGAACTCGCGTAATACGATTCCAGAGTCCGAGCTTTTACCAATGCTCCACCCATATATATATTTGTATATTAAATTATTATATTTGTATGTTAGCAAAATTCAAGATGTATATTCAAGGTGTACGATAAGTTTTTGACAACCTCTTTAGGTCATTTTAAAACCAAGAACAATTATTTATGTTAAACGTGATTTTTATACACACTTAGTCTTTTTAATGACACAAGTTGCACTATGTAATCCATAGCTGTAGGGAAGATGGGGATTCATACCTTTTCCAAGGGTATTTGTCGACAAGTCAACGTAGACGGAATAACTTGGCTTCGTACCTGCGTACTAGGGTTTTAAAGCTCGATTGCCTATCCACTATGTAAATGGCTTTGTTACGTAGTCTTTGATCGAAAATTAAAGGTACTCAATAGTGGGCCGCGATGTAAAAAGGTTGGGAACCACTGATATAAAGAATCATCTTAATCACTTGATTTTTTGTTGATTCAAACTCCTAAAAATAAGACTTCACGCTCTTGTTCTCCGCTTCCATTTCAGTGAACTGTGAAACGTGTCCCAAAAATCATTGTTCTTGACACTAAATGACCCGAAGAGGCATATATGCCGTTAGACACAAATAAAGAAACAAATTCATTATTTTTATTATTTAAATCTCGTTTTTTTTAGAAATCCTCATTTAGTCTATTATTATGTGATACGTGCAGCCATTGTGGCCGAGCCTGCTTGTCCGGTATCTGGCTCGTCAACCACAGGCGTGCCTGTGACCGACATGGACAACCCCCTTCATAAAATCTTCGTTCGCGAAGTTCAGCCTAGAAGATGTGCGGACCGCCCCGAGTGATGCTTACTCTTTCTATGCAACTGACTAACATCTATCTATCTATCTATCTATCTATCTATCTATCTATCTATCACATTGACCTATCTGAGGAACGCTAATAATCTACCAAATATACTTAGCCAGTTTTTGAACTATAGACTTAAAATTTGATATTTTGGGTATTTGGACCAGGGGAACAATTTCTATATAGCTTTGAACTGGTGAAATAGCCGCTAAGGGGTCAAACTTACTGTTTGAAGGATAATTGTTATCAAAATACAATGCCAAATTTAGATCTAAAATCTTGAAATTTGATGGTGTATCAAATTGAATACTCGGTAATCAGACTTTACTTTGGTTATAAATTATTTTCATTTTTTTCAATTAAAAGCATCTATTCCATTCTCAATTCAAGTTTCTAAAATATTTCGAATTCTAAAAAACTTAATTCCTTAGGCCGATATATCGCGGCCCTTAACATAAGGGAAAAGAAGACACACCAATATTTTGGCTTTAATATGTACCTCTAATTATAAGAGGAACATTTAGTAGTCACTCAGAGTCGTTATATTAGAGTCTAATATAACGACTCTGGGTGACCACTTGGTAATTTTGATAAGTCGGGATTCAAAGAATAAAGTTTCAATTTACTTAAAACATTAAGTTTTACTACTTATTTTTACAGGTTTCATTTTTTAGTGTAAAAGCCGCATTTTCCGATAAAGATTGACTTTTCTTATTCCTTATTAAATTTTTTTCTTAAAAACATTTTTTTCTTAAATTCAAATAAAAATTCAACTGGTTAAAACAATTTTTTTAAAATATAAAAGAAAATACCAAAATAAAAAAAAGTTAATTTAATTTGAATTTTTACGAAACTGTGGCTTCGTAACGGTTTTTAACTAAACAAGAAAGTCAAAGCCGCCATTTTTCAAAAAATATCGTACGTAAAATCTTTAATAAATAAAAACTTTATCAACAAATAAAAAAACGATTCTCGTTTTTAAATGTCATCGCTCTCAGCCAAACAATCCAAAATGAAAGTGAACGGCCAAAAGGAAGTTCACCTGATGCAATTGCGACAAATTCTATCAAAATGTAAAGCCCAAAATCTGAAACACCTTTTACAAGAGTGGAACTATTTGCCGGCAAGTCAAACACAAAATTTAGCTTATATTCCGACTAATCTTAAAGATATTTTTGTCACCGAAGTTGTAAAGTCATGTCAAGTAAGATATTTTTTTTATTATTATCAATTACTTTTTTAAAAATTTTTTTATTCCTTCCCCGATACCAGCAAGGATACCTGCATCATTTGTAAATAATAACAAAAACAAAATATTTCGGCGGATAAGTGTCAGCGAGTGTAGTGTACTGCAATTTTTTGAGGGGACATTATTTGACACTTTTTCACCGGCAAATAACCAAAAACGGGCCCAATTCTAAACATTTACCTTCCGAAGATATTAATGTTTTTCCAAAAAAAAAGAGAGTTAGTGGGGGTTAGATGTGATTAGTTGCAAATCATAAATCCTTTGATCCCGACTTTTCAAAATTACCAAGTAATCACTCAGAGTTGTTATATTAGAGGAACATATTAAGCCTTTGAACCCCCACTTATCAAAATTACCAAGTAGTCACTCAGAGCCGTTATATTGGAGGAACACAAAATATTTGTCTTTTTTTAGCCATATGTTGTCAGGGCCGATATATCGGCCTCTTAGGGTCCAAAGGATTAATTCATTATTTTGATCTTAATCTACAAATTGGATGCTGAAACTTGGGCTAGATTTGTTCCCAAAATCTGACCAATTACAATTCACCTTTTTATTCACTTTGGCAATACTTGCTTTATTATCAATGATGGTTTTTATTAAAAAAAATGTGTTGATAAAAAGAAATTCTCATAAATATGCAACATCTGCACTTGCAAAAAAAATATAGTATTGTGATTTCTTTGCCTATTTTTGTTCTTCTACCCTCAGTGTAGGTCACAGAATGGAAAATCTAGTGATAAAATAACCTTTGGGTTTACAGTATGATATTTGGTGGATTATTGGCATTTATTTACCTATTTTTGTTCTTCCACCCTAAGATGATAAAGACCTTTGGGCCCACAGTTCATAATATGATGTTCAGGGAAATATTCGCATTTGTTTGCCTATTTTTGTTCTTCTGCGCCACGGGTAGGTCACAGAATGAAAAATCTAAGAGTGATAAAGACCTTTGGGCCCACAGCCTAACGATTTATGTAAATATTTTGATTTTGTGATTTGAAACAATTTCCACAAATATTTCTGCTCCCCTAATTTTTTTTCCTTCCACTTCTTTAATTTTCTAAAAGAAAGAAACTAATTTGTCTCCTAATCACAAGTTGGAAACATAATTGTATTTCTTAAGAAATGAGGATCAAATTAACTTCATTGTGTTTTATTTTTTAAATTTCCTTTGAGGAACAAAAAACAATGTTTATATTAAACACTGGTAATTAATAAATTCTTTTTAACGTATTTTCTGAACTATAAGCTGCTACTTTTTTATAGTCTAGAAAATACGGTAATAATAATTAATTTATTTTAGTTAATTAAGACAGCGTGGATGGTTTTTAATCCTATGAACCACTCGAAAGGAAATCTTAGCTTTAGGTTGAACTGAGGAAGAATAGCGTGGAAAAAAATCTACAGAATAGCCGCTTCTTTTTATTAGCCGCATGGTTCAAAACCTATGAAAAAAGTAGCGGCTTATAGTCCAGAAAATACGGTACTTATTTTTTAAAATATTAAAAGAAGATCAAGTGAAGACAAGAGAAAAAACAACATTTGGGGTTTCTATAATAAATTTTGAGGGTTTCAATAAATATTTGGGGTTTCACAATAAATTTTGAAAGGCCTAATCTTTGTAAACAGAAGGACTACATTCGTTCTTTGAACGTTTTCCACCAGTTTTTTTAGTTTTTTTTTCTGGATAGTTTTTGTTGTGTGGTGTTTATTTCCCTTTTTACTTTCGTTTTATTACTTGGTTATTATTTTCCATATTCTTTTTTACCTTTTATTCTTAATCCTGACATAACTTCAGAGTCGGGAAAGAAGAAAGGTAACTCAAGTCCAGTTTTTTTAACCAATAATTTTTTTCTCCCTTTTTTTCTCTTACGTTCACTGGTGTCTTAATAATTAGAAAAAATAAAAATGTTCCATTTTTCCCTCAAATTGTTAATATATTTGTTTACATTGTATATGTTTGTGAATATGTGCACTAGTAAATATATTTCCTTACGGAATATTATATTTACTTGGTGAGGAACAACCCAAGTTTGGCACAAGGCCATTTTACGTGGTCTTACCCGAGCTTTTTACATTTAGTGTTACCCTTCACTTAGATGAGATGCTCTTCCGAGTTAACGAGCCCCATCTGCCCGAGGCTGCTAAAGTGAAAGTAATGGTTTTAACTTGGATTTGAACTCGGATAACACAATCTCAGAGCTGAGATTCTACTAATGCTCCACCGTCGCTACCCTTATTTTGCATCATATATATGTGTATATATATTAGTTAAGTGTAGACACGGAGAAAAGCTTTTCGGCCTGATGAACGCACTGCTATAGTATTGAGCACTTTTCTTATTCATTAACGTTCATAAAAATCTCTCCATATCTTTAATTCAAAGAATCTTTCTTAACCTATATATAATTAGATATATATAAAATTTGTATGCACATATATATGAATGTAGACTAAGGAAGCCTATATTTATTATTAGAGTGCTTGCTATCAGTGATAGAGCATGTATAGTAGATTTAGATTAGTTTGTCTAAATAATATATATATACTTGGTTAGTCTAAATAAATTGAAATGAATCTCTGAATGTTTAAGACAGAAGAGTTAAAAATATTTTTGAAAGTCTGTAAATTCTTTTTTATATATATATAGTACAGCTAGATTATTATTTCCTCAATTAAATATACATTTTTTTGCACACTAGTTCTTTATTCCGACTATTTTATCAGCTTCTGATATACTAAGACCTGTTATTTTTATGGGCTTGTGCACTTGTTAATATGAACTAGCCTGACTTATGAAACATTTCATATAGCAAAGATCCATTGGAAGATGTGTTTTACTGATAAAATATCAGAAAACATACCTTTGATGCCAAGAATGAAAGTCAATGAAATAAAGAGTATCATGTGTGGTTACAGAGAGAATGTGAAGATCAACAGAAACAGGTGTTTTACTAAGTCTCATTTGTATTAAGAGCCACTAAAAAAAGGTTAATTTTGTTACTATCTAATTATTACCATTGTACCACACAAATCCACAAGCATATTAATATAGAATATTTAGGTAGCTTTAAATTCCTGAAGACTTTATCGATCCATCCCCTTGGGAGGAAACTGCCAAGGACAAGAAGGTGTGGAGAAGTGCAATTCATCATGGCACCCAAGACTTTGAAGAGAAGAGGACGAAGGGTGAGAAGGTTAAGAGAAGGAGAAGAAGAGAGCAACGAGACCAACCTCGTCCCTCACTTACCCTCCCCTGTGAACACTGTCCCTGACTTTTTCATCACCGACTCGGACTTAACAGTCATATTAAATATAAACATCCCCCCCCAAAGATAAGCTGGTCACAAACAACAGAACCAAATACACGGACACGTGTGGGCAGCCGCCGACGACAATGCATCTAAATTCACTTGCATCCTGTTTTTTTTGTTGTAGTTGAGCAGAAAGACCTCTCCTCACATCTTTGGGCTTAGATTGGTCTTCCCATTGTTATAGAGTTTTTGCTAACTTAGATTAAACTTAGACTCCCAATTCTCACCTTAGTGGGTAACTCTAGTCAAAGATGTTTCTTTGGCATGGTCAGTATTATGAAAACAGATTTACCATAATTAAACACCCCACCACCAAAAAAAAAAACAAAAAAAACCCCGTGCATGTGACATGTCACTTTCACACTTTTTTTTATTTTCTATTTTTTTTAAAAACGGTTTTTAACACGTTTATTTTTTAGTTTAATTCTTGATTTCAGGGTAGACTGTTTTTCTAAACAAATTCTTGATTTCAGGGTAGACTGTTGTTCTAGACAAAGTATAATAAACCATTGCATCTACCTTCAATTGCCTTTGGCAGATGGGGCTCGTTCACTCTGGAGAGTAGCTCATCTAGGAAAAGGGCAATACTGATTACAAAAGCCCAAGGAAACATCACTGCCTTGTAGGTCTAGGTTTTTAGTTTAATTCTTGATTTCAGTGTAGACTGTTGTCCTAGACAAAGGATAATAAATATCTCTTTTTTTCTCCCTAACCAAACAAAAGTTATTATCATTTTTATTCATTATATTTGTTTTATTTTGTTTTGTAATCATACGCATTTCCCAGGACCACATACGTAAATATAACATCAGTCAGTGTTAGAGAGGAGTTGGGGAGGGAAAGGTATTTCAGTTTGAATGCTTAATGCATTTGACTGATCATGGCACGAACTACGGACCAGGCTGGTACAGCACCTGATATTCATAAGTGGTAACCCATCTTAGTACTAAACAGGCTCTACATTGCTTAACTTCGGTGAACAGATGAGGACTGATATCTCCAATGTTACTTGACCATACTTTAGTAGCCTATTAAAGTGAATGGGGTTAGACTACTTTCAGAGTTATTGGTATGTTGGATCGCCCTGGATATTATATTTACTTAGTTGAGCTCTGACCCAAGTTTGGCACAAAGCTATTTCTACATGCTCCTTATATACCAGGGTTTTTGCATTCAGTGTTACCCTTCACCAAGATGAGTTGCTCTTCCAAGTTAACGCTAAAAGTGAATACAATGGTATTGAACTGGGATTTGATCTCACTGGATATCAAAGTGTTAAGTAACAAATAAATTGTTTAAGTTTGAGAAGATGACTGCAAGTCGTTCTGGCTTCTGTTGCTTTGTTTATTTGACTGTCTGCTACCCTACAGGATGAGCAATGACCAAATAAAGAAATACCGGACATATTGAATTTAATGGAAGCACATTAAGAAGGCCGAAGGAAAAGAAACAAGGACAATCCAGTTTGCAGCCGAAGGCTTTTAAATATTTGTTTGCTGTGGAGTGACAACTTGGGAAACATCCAAGATACAACCCACAAAAATAGTCTATTTATATATATATATATAAATATTCATATATATAAATATTTAGTTAAGCATGGACACGAAGTCAACGGCCTTTGGTAACTGTCAGTTTCTTGCCTGTTTGGTCATCAGACTGAAACCTTTCGCGCAGGTGAGAAACTGACAGTCACCGAAGGCTGTTGACTCCATGTCTTCGCTTAACTAATATACATGCTCTATCACTGATATTGAGCACTCTAACTATAAATATAAGCAATCTTACTCTACGTATTACGTGAGTTCAAACCCCAGTCAAAACCATTACTTTCAATTTAGCAGCCCCGAGGCGGGAAGATGGAGCTCGTTAACTCGGGAGAGCAGCTCATCTAGGTGAAGAGTAACACCGAATGTAAAAGCCCGGGTAAGAGCACCTAAAAATGGCCCTGTAGAGTGCTTGTTATCGGTGATAGAGCGTGTATAATAAAGTAAAAAGTATTTGGTAAAATCCAAGCCTGGAAAAACGGTGACCGCTGGTTACTGTTACTTTCATGCTTAATACAAACCAAATAAAAAAAATCAAAATGAGCCCAATAGGAGCACCAAAGCTACTCCTGAGCAAGGCCGGGCATTACTGCAAGTAAATGAACAAAATGCACTGAAATTTTTGCCTTGATTTACAACAAAATAAACAGAATTACGTGAAAACATTTGCAAATCCGTATCGGATGTCTTTCCGGCATCTTGTTTTGGTATGAATAAATAAAGAGAGTAAATAATTGGAGGTGGGCCAAGCAGACCTTTAAATCTTTAGTAAATAAGTTCGAACCCTCGTCCCTCAGTTTTTTTTTATTTTTTATTTTTTTTTTAATTTGTTTTCTTTTACACTGTTGGTGTGCCCGGCGTTGCCCAAGTGTCAAATAGTTGTAATATTTTTTGTTATGATCATCATCATCATCATCATCATCGGCGGTCACTCGTGTTCGAGTATGACTGTCCTCCGTTTTTGCCCCTGTGAGAAGACGCATGCGCATGATTTCTATTAGCGTGGGGAGACTGATGCACTTGCAGTCACCACACGGACCCTTGGCAGAGGAGGACCTGGTTCCAATGGCATGGAGAGAACCACGACGACTGGAGGCC
>JAUZSX010341166.1:0-10548 GCA_034780655.1 Idiosepius hallami
AGTAATGGTTTTGACTGGGATTTGAACTCGCATTACACGATTCCAAAGCCCGAGCTTCTACCAATGCTCCACCGTCGTGCTCCAACTTCAAGAAATATATAACATCATGTTCCTGCATGTTTTATCTTTTATAATATTATCTGAAAATAACTTTTGCAAAATGTTGCTGTGCACTATGAATATATAGAAACCGCCAATACAAGTTATAAAAACAAATTCGATTAGAGTTAACCTCTTGGGGGGGGGATTGTCGTCTTAGAATAGTATGAGATTACCAAAACTCTTATACAACAGGAAGACTTATCCAAGCCCAAACGATAAGGGGGAAATCTTTCTGCTCAACAAGTCACGTTCTCTATTAGAGTAACCCCCTAAGGTTATGACTGGAAGTTTCAGAATATTCTGAGATTGTGATAACTCTGTATCAATTGGAAAACTGATATAACGCTCGAACACGTGATGAGAGGTCTTCTTGCTCAAAAACAACAACAACAACACGTGTGTGAGCGTTTTTCTGTCTGATTTTGGTTCCTATTTTCTGTCTTCCTTTTCATCAGGTCCATTTATTCCAGCCTTCCACCCCCACTTATCGATTTATTTTTTCTTTTTTTAGGAGATTTGAAATATACTGTGTCTTAACCTTTATCTTTATTCGGCCCAACCCACAAAATTCTTCTTTTTACCGCCATTTTTTCTTTTTCCCGCATTTTTTTTTCTTTTCCAGCCTTTTTTTTTCCTTTTCTAAAGACTTACGCTACTTTCCAAATTAGCATTGCTCTCGTGCCGTCGATACAATAGAATTACCGTTTTAATTTCCTTATCGCAGTCAAAACGCTGCCTTTTTTTTCGACCTTTCCCATTTACACATGGGCTTGTATAGCATTCAAACATTTTGCACTCTCTCTCTCCCTTCTCCTGCTAGGACGACAGAGTTTGGAAATCGCAGACAACTGACAAAAGACCCATCCTCCTTTCTTTTGGGAGACCCACCAACCTTAACCCGGTAATAATAAGAAAAGAACTTATCTGAAAAGCATTAGTTAGGAGAGGTTGACCGTAGGGTTAAACGTTAGCGATTAACTAATAGGAATACAAAAGAGAGATGCGTGGAATGTCGTCGGTCGTTACGCGAGAGGAGGAAAATGTATACAGGTTTGGAAAAAGGACACTTGTCAAACAAAAATGGACTTCCATGTCCCAAAGTCAAATATTGATTTGCAGCGCCGCTCTAATTTATAACTCTATTAGAAGTCTATATTAGCATGTAATCATTGCATTGGAAAAACGGGTTATTGTAGCGTAATTGTTTGGTTGCTCTCTCCTCTTTTAATACATTTTATGCCGTGTTATAAAAGATGCCTAAAATGTTACAGTGTACCATGGGTATAAAGAAGTTTAAATAAACTATAAACAGTAAATTCTATTACACAACATTTAGTCAAAACAATTTTACCAATAAAAAGGTTTTACTTATCTACAGTATCACAGCCTTTCCTTGAGAAGTTTACAAAGCCAAGTAGATAGCAAATCGGATTTCGGAATCATAATACGCGGGTTCGAATTTTAGTCATTCCAATTGCGTTCGTATTTAGACTAATACTCTTGGTAAAGGGGGAATCCCCACATCCCCTCCAGCCATAGGTTAGATAGTGCAAATTATGTTATGTTATGCTATGTTAATAATAATAAAATGACGTAATATAATAATTATGTAAATATAATAATAATGATAATAATAATAATAATAATAATAATACCAATAATAATAATAATAATAGAAAATAATAATAACAATAATAATAATAATAATAGAAAATAATAATAACAATATAAATAATAATAATAATAATAATAATAATGATAATAATAATAATAATAATAACTCAGTGTGGACAGAAAGAATAATTATCAAAAAATCATAGTTCTCAGCATTAAATAAATTGCTTAGAAATATTGATACGCCGTAAAACAAAAAAAATTAAAAACAGCTTATCGTAAAGGCCTTCCATTTGTAGTAATACATTATTTTTTACTTCACATCAATTTTTCGGACACCCTGTACGAGGGTTAAAACTAATGCCGACTATTGTTCTTGTTTATTTATCAAAAATTGAAGAGCTACGAAGCTAGGAGTTGTTTCAGTAAAACTAGTGACCTTTTGTGCTCTAGAACCACTATTCTCTATGCACTTTTGTCAGAAGAGATTGGCGTCTATTTTCAAGTGAAAGGCAACACTGATTTTAAAAAAACAACAACAGAAAAATACAACTGCCTGTGGGTCTTGTTACGGCAAAAAACCTAAGAGATGGGAACTCTGACTCCAAATCCTACTGCTCTCTTGGAGTCTTCCTTCGGACAAATGGCTAGCCTGCACAGGGCTAACCGCCCTACCAAACGGATACGACAAAAAATCGGTTATGAAATCGACTCACAGAGCCGACTCTACGCTTACAGATTAAGAGAAGTAGATAAATAAAAACTAAAAATAATAACACAACAGATACCCTAAAAAAAGAATTTAAAAAATACGAATAAAGGTGTAAAATGAATCTATTTGAATGTTTCCTATAATTCTTGAAATAAAGCTTCACTAATTGTATCAATCCGTGTGGCAACATATAAAAGTGTTGAGCAGGGTCGTGCATAAGGTCGTCGTAGACCCTGCAACTGTGGGTTGTGTGCAAGTTCCCTAGGGGCCGCAAGGGTTCTTTGCTATACACATCTTTTGTATTGTAAAAAAATAAACAAAATAATTCATTATCAGGACTAAGTACAAAATCATCATCACACTTATATGTTGAAATATACATCTATAAATCCAACTCTCTTTCTGTGTGTGTCTCTCTATATATTTGTATACGTGTGTATATTTAGACTTTAAGTAAAGCCTTATGGGTTTTCAAGTCGCTTCTTTAGGGTAAGGAGGTCGCACGGCTCATTCTGTGTCGGATCGCTATGTGGCTAAGCACGGCACTGGTGATTAGTATCTACATTTGAGGGTGTCAATCACTTTCATTAGCAATAATGAATGACAATATATATTCAAGACTAAACAATAATATCCTCTTATAGTAAAGGGAACTGGGACAGTCTAGCCAATAGATTGAATATGAGATTTTAATTTTCTAAGAAAGTTTGTTACTAATTACAACATAAGATTTCTAATGCCTAATAATCTAAAGAAAACTGAAGGTTTTAAAGACCCATATATTATGTTTACTTGTTTGTTTTGTTTAACGCCATACCAACTGATTTAGGTAATTTGATTTCGGGAAAACACATTTTTGATAAAGTTTATGGACACAAATGTTTTTTCAATAATACAATGCAATGTGAACTATTTTACCCTATACTGGAGAGAAAGTGGGAAATCATACCTTTTCCAAGGCTATTAGTCCAAACGTGAACACATACGAAATGACTTGGATTCGTACTTGCGAATTATGATTCCAAAGTTCCACTACTTTCCATTTTCCCATGTCTACTTTCACGTTATATTTTGATGGTACAAAAAATAAATTCGAGAACAATAGTCCAAGCGTTCGAAACACAAATACACCTTTTGAATAAAGGTTTTGGGTAAACTAAAACATCACAGAGTGAGTTTTTTTTTTTTTTTTTTGGGGGGGGGTCTTTTTTTTTCGAATTTATATAAAATCGAAACTAGATATTAATTGCAAGAAAAATTTGTATCTACAATTGAAATAAGACAATTGACTGTCCCCAGAAGCTAGTTTCAGGCAAACTATTTCGACTTCGTTACCCATTTCATGATAACTGCTGTTTTTCTTCCTCTTTCTTTCGGATAAGCTCGTTAACAGACCGTTTCGACCACTTAGCATGTCACTAGAATACCACGTGCGTCGAGTCTGCTCAAAAGCCATTAATCGAATTTTCGAACTCTCTTTCAATCGAAATAAAAGCCAGACCAACTCAGTGACCTCTAACCCTCTCTCTCTTTCTCTCTCTCTCTCACACACATACATACACACACTCTCTCTCTATCTCTCTCTCTCTCTCTCTCTCTCTATCTCTCTCCCTCTCTCTCTCTCTCAGGCACTTTGAAGAACCTAAATAAAATCTTTGAAAAACAATATGCGTTCATTTGTGATTTGAGAAGTGGTCAACTCAAGCAGTTATGTTCTTAAGCGGACATTTCTTTGACAAGGGTCTCTTTGGAATTTCTGTTGTCTGGCTTCATTAGAACACTCTTCTACTTATCCCTCCTAGATGTTCGACTCGCTTGCTTATGGACCCATGAAGATCAGCTGGTGAAATTTCCGAGAAAACGCAAAAAGAAAAAAAGTCTTTTGGACTTAGTTATTTCTTTGATTTATTTCACGGCATTTTAACTGGACTTACCAATCAACGTGATATTAATATCTTCCATCATTAAGAACACACTTCATGTCCTATCCTTTCTTTAGAGCAGTGAGAGAACACCATTGGTAATAAATCCAAACAGCTTTCCTTAAAAAACGTAATTTATACAGAAAAAAAAAAGACAATCCTGACCCAGCAAATGATCTGAAGTAAATCCACTCAGCTAAACAGATAATATTAAAAACCCTTTAACGATTTGGCATAAAATGGTCCACGGCGTTTGATGTTCCTTAAACCCAAACAAACAAGACCCAACCAAACTAAACCAAACATATTAAAGAGAGTAACAGTTACACTAAGCAGTAGGAATATTCCATTTTCATTTAGAGTGGTCAAAGTGAATCATGCTTGTTCTAGACTGTTAGATCATTTTATTTATAC
Source organism: Idiosepius hallami (assembly GCA_034780655.1). NCBI lineage: Eukaryota > Metazoa > Mollusca > Cephalopoda > Idiosepiidae > Idiosepius > Idiosepius hallami. Next base: position 4,765 of record JAUZSX010341166.1, read on the forward strand.
CCCGACTTTTCAAAGAGCTTTACAATAATATTAAGCAATTGGTATATTCTATTTTTATAGAAAGAGGATCGAATTGCCCCGCATTTTACTAAGCATTTGGAATGTTCCGTTTTTAGTCTGAAAATTTAAAAGGTGTTACGAACAAAGACATTAGAATATTACATTTTTATTGAAAGGGGTCGTACTAACTAAGTAACTAACTGTGAGACAAATCAAGTTAGGTTATTTTTACAATGTAAATAATTGAAAAAACAATCTATTTAGTAATAGATTGAATGTGATGCCTTGGACAAGACAATAACATTTTCTACAGCAATTTTTTTTAGTAATTTTTGGAATTTACCTCCAGTCTATGAGATACGAGTAAAAGCAATTTAAATTTTGAGGATAAAAATAGACCACGGGGTTAATCCAGCGGAGAAATTAGAAACAATATTGAAAGAACGATGCTATATGAAAATTAAATTATTTCCACTCAGTTGGAGGGTAAATATGAAAGACCTAGATTCTTTAGAAAAATAAAAACAAAATTTCGGAAATTGAAGTTGAAAAGATTATAAACTCACATAAATACAACATGATTAAAAAAACACAAAGAAAGAACAGAGGAAACGTAAAGAAACGTGAAACACTAAAATAATACCAAGACAAGATAAAATATAAAGAAAGACAACAGCAACAAAGTAAAAAGAAACAATCCAAGAGAAAATATTAACACAAAAATAACAACACAAAAACGGAATAGAAAGACAAAAATAGGGAAAGGAAGGAAGAAAGTAAGAAAAAACAAATGGAATGCAAGAAAAAACGAAAGAAAGAAAGAAAAGGTTAAGGAACGAAGAAGGATAAAAAAAAATAGAAAGACAGGAAGAAAAACATTGATAAAAATAAAAGAGATAATGAAATAGGGAACGAAGAGAGAGAAAGAAAGAAGAAAGAGAAGAATGAAGGAAATAGAGAGATAGAAAAAAAGGAGAAAAGAAACAAAACACAGTGGGAACCAAAAAAAAAAACAAAAAAAAAAGAAATGTGAAAGAAAAAAAGTATAAAAAATAAAAAATAAAAGATAAGTAATGTTTATATTTACTTAAAAAGGGAAAAATAGAAAATATAGAAAAGAAGGAGGAGAGAGAGAGAGACAGACAGACAGACAGACAGACAGAAAGAATGGAAAAGAGAAGGAAAGAAAAAAATAAAAAGAAAGGAAAAAGGATATAATAACTTGGTCGAGTACCAATCCACGGTAGGCACAAGGCCATTTTTTTAAAAATGAAAACAGGAAAAGCGACGGCGAATTCTTCTTCTTCATAATTTCTCAAAATTTTTCAAATTTTACTTATTTAGGATTTGTATTTACACACACACACACACACACACACACACACACACACACACACACACACACACACACACACACAAAGTCATGTGTGATTTCAAACCAAAGTGAACACCACCCCAAGTATATGCCCAAACAGTCGCACACAACCCAAATCTCAAACACTTACAAACACATAAAAGTATCCACTCCCCTACACAAAGAACAGCGTGATTCCTCATAAAAAAGAGAAGAGATATATCTACCTGGTCAACCACAAACCAAAATTAGGCACGCGTCTATATTTGCGTACCCATTATATCTTTTTTCTAGTAAGTGTTCGCTTTCACCTACACCAGTTTCTGTTTTTTTTAACACGTTTTCTATATACAACCCATATCTGAGGGGAATCTAGAGACTCATAACTTTTCTCAATGGTATTATTGGGATTCTTACTCACGAACACGATTCCTAAGCCCGAGTGCATACCTATTAGGCCAAATGGACTTCTCTTTTTTGTGAATGAAGCAATAATAAAGATGGGGACAACCGTCTGAGAAACAGATGAACATGATTCTATAAGAACAGAAAATAGATATCAACTTTTAATAAAAAGAAATGATGGATATTTTCTTAAAATGTTTGGGTGTCAATTCGACTCTTGGCGCGCTAAAAAGATGTAAATTACAAGCCAAATTTTGGTAAATAAGTTCATTTGCCAAAATAAATATTGTCGTCCAAAGATACTTGGCTCCAAATGACAATATCTGTCTGCCAAGGAAAATGGTAAAGTTATAATAACGAAGAAAATCAGCATTTTGGTGTTTAAGCTAAGTCTAAGATTAAATTTTGTGATATGAGCATTTTTACATTAAGCTAGTATTAACATTGACGTTAATCAATGAAGGCGGGAAGTGTTAAAATCTTTGACTCTCCAACCGTTTGTACATATAACAGGACGGTGTGGTCTCACGTTTCTGTTACAGTTGTTGTTGTTGAGCAGAAAAATCTCTCCTCCCCTGTTCAGGCTTGGATCAGTCTTTCACGTTGTCATAGAATTTTCGCAGTCAAAGACTAAACTGAGATTCCCAGTCCTTTCTCTAGATGGTAACTCGAATCAAAGACGTTTCATTAGCAGGATCGGTCGATGTGAGGGAGAAGGATGGAGAGGAGAAGATCCTTTAGTTCGAATGGTTTCTGTGTTCGACTAATCATACTACAAACTGGTGTCAAGCGTCGTATAGTACCTGGTATTTCTAAATGGTCACTCATCTTAGTAGTAAACAGGGTCAACATTGCTTAACTTCATAGATCTAACGGGAACCAGTGTCTCCGACAAGAATAAACCGTATAATACAGTAGTAACTAGGACCGAGACAATTTGCTTTTACTAAATAATATTTTTGTCGGTACTTGACTATTTTGCAATTTTACCATTTCTTTTAATTCTGTAGTTATAAATAGGGCCACAACACTATGTTTTGATTAAAGAATATTCTGGACGGTACTTATTTTGCAATTTTAACACTTCTTTTCATTCTGTAGTTATTAGTATGGCTGTGACATTATGCTCTTTTCAAAAATATTTTTGTCATAGCCGTAATAAGTTATTCTTTAGTCAAATCAGTAATTATTTAATAAAAACATTGTCATAGCTTTAGTTAATAACAAGATATGTTGATCCCAAGAGTGACCACTCGACGAGTTTTACGAGTAAAACTCATTAAATATTTTTTATTATTAACTTATATATGTGTATATTTTTCGTTTTATATTTTAGTTTATCTTACAAATATATGTATATTGCTCATATTATTTTTTATTCCTTTAGAATATTATCTAAATTTTACCACCCTATAGTTTGATTTATATGATAACAAAAATTTAAAAATGTTAGAAAAAGTGACATGATATGATCCTCTTAATAGCCGGTTGTTAAATGCTAACTAAATGCACAGAAGGTGAGGTGATCCCGCTCCTAGAGACACCTATTATGCGTCTTCACTGCATTGGAGTCAAGTAAAAATGGGGCATACATAGTCCCGAATAAGGATTTTGGATAAGTCATAGAATATGGATTATGTATCTCTACCACGCTAAGTTATGATAAACTGCTAGCAGCTCAGCAAGGGATCACTATCATTCCTCCGAGTTATGGCACGGTAATTAAAAAAAAAGTCCAAATCCAATTCAAAACCATTTAATTCACATTCACCAGACCAGGAATCATGAGGCTCGTTGATTCGAGAGAGTCACTCATCTAGTTAAAGAACAATTAAGATTCCAAAACCTGCATCAGTCTATCGGCAGAGAAAATTGGGAAGAAAGGGGGAAACAGTTGAGGGACAGGCGGCAAGGCAATCCCTAGTTAATATAATGAAATATCAGTTCTAATTCAGAAATGTCATTCCTTATCAACTAATAAATAATTTAATGTAAATAATTACGATCTGTTATGGTTATTTGCTATTAATACCTATAGATGTTTTATACACACATAAATAAATTTACGATGTTTAATATTTGATCAATAATAGAATAGATAAGATTCTCTTATGAAAACGAACTTGTTTGGTCAAGTGTATTTGATACATTATGCAAATGAATACAAACCAAAACCAACAGAATTTTAATTCTAATCGAAGACAGTTGAGATTTGGCATTTTGACAAAAAAATTTGCAGACAGAGCGATGCGTAACTTTTGATTAAAAACAAATTGATCAATGCCTAACTTTTCGGATTTTGCGATTGAATTCTATTCTGAAAATAACAGGAAGCCGTCTCTATTTTGTTTTCATAGAAGCACTAATTCTAAGAAATGTATCGGGTGACTCTAGACAGGTTTTTAAATTAAACTATTTAACTGACATTAATGTAAAACTTTGTATCGCTTGTATTTCTTTCTCGATCTGATGGGAAAATAGCTAATATGAATAGACAGTCGGCCTTTTAAATCAAATTACGCGAATATCTTAACCATCACAGATCTTAATTTAACCTTTGGATCCTAAAATCAGCCTTGGTGACCAAGGTTAAAAAACGACACAGCAAAATTATCAAATAGCCAATCAGAGTCATTCTATTAGAGCACCAGGATGAACAAAATGATATGCTATGTAAAGGTCCAAAGAATTAAATTAATTTAATATATCAAGGCCAATATTTTTTTTCAATATAACAATAGACAGCCTTGGTCATGTTATTTGTATTCATTAATCCACTGTATATACAGCCAAGTCATGTTAGAGACACCACTTCCCGTCAAATCCCTGAAGTTAAGCAACATCGAGTCATAGCATTATTAGATAGGTATTTAATACCAATACCAGGTATTTTAAACCGGGGCGGGATAATACACATGTTAGTATCTGAGGGGGAAAATTAATTAAAAAGGGGGAAAAAAGGAGGAAAACTTAGAAATAGAAAGAAAAATAAAAACAAATAAAAGTCGAGAAAAATGTGAAGATGGAAAGAAAGAGAAGAATTATGAATATACGGGAAAACGGTTTAAGAAAAAGGAAAGAAAATAACGAAAACTGAAGAAAAACGTAAAAAAAGAAAAAGACGGGAAAGAAGAAAGAAAAGAAAAGAGGAATAAAAAAAAGAAAAAAAGAAAACGAAACCAAAAAAAAAAAATGAAATAAAGTAGATAAAGAAAAAAAAAATAGGCAAAAAATTGTGAAGAGAAAAAAAAGTAGAATTATGAGGATAAAGTAACAATAAGAAAATAAGGAAAATATTTCAACAACAAAAAACGAATAAATATTACATTTCATTACCGAGGGCGTAAATGAAACCCGGTGATTATGCCCAGCTCCCTTTTATAACTACGCACCAATTCACATGTGGGCCAATATACACAGATGCGGGTTCTCATTCAATCAAAAAAATAAATAAATAAATAAAAAGGCTATAGTTTGTCTCCTTTCCCTCGAGTCAATAACTTTTCCATTTCTTCTTCTTATTATTATTATTATTATTATTATTTTTTTTTTTTTTTAATCTTCTTCTTCTTCCCTATTACGGCCCTAATTCGTAGTTTGTGACTGTCCCTTCGAAAAGCCACGCGCGTGCACTGGGACAGAGTGACCATGCACCTCTAGGCAGGTGAGACATGAACGTATTTTTTTAAAATTTTTTTTTAGGGGGGAGGAGGAAGTGGTATAAGCGTGAGCGTTAGGGTCATTTTTGATACACGGGGGAGGGAAATGGAACAATGGGAATCAAAACATGAACTGGGCACGAATCGGTCATTAACCGGTAAAACTTTTCAGCTTATTAGTATCAGATTATTATTATCGGGTTTCATACTAATCAATTCATAACTTAATATTACAAATACTAATACTGGTATTATTATTATTATTATTATTATTAATATTATTATTAACGCGTGAGCGTTAGGGTCATTTTTGATACACGGGGGAGGGAAATGGAACAATGGGAATCAAAACATGAACTGGGCACG
>JAUZSX010341186.1:0-10548 GCA_034780655.1 Idiosepius hallami
ATCTTGTCCTTTTCTTTTCCAGTTTTAACAAATTCTTTTACTTTTCTAAGTTTAATCTTAACCATATTACTTTTCATTCTCGCATTTTTCTATATAATTCATGATTTTTCCAGGCTTTGCTTTGTTTTCTAATTAATTAAATGAATTTTTGAAATTTATTTTTTTTTATTGAAATATTTTTTAAATTTAGATTTTTTTATTTTATTTTCATTAATTATTATTTTTTTTTTTTTGGTCCAGTTATTGCCAGTCTCAACTTCCGGCCACTGGCGCTCCAGTCACTCGTCAAAGGGTTGATCAAATGAACAGTATGTACGAAGAATATGTCCGCACTCGGACAAATGAAAATTGGAAGTTTTATATTGTATCCTTTTTTTATTATGATTGCTTTTATATGGAAAAAAGGAAATCACTGGTGCATTGTGGGAAGAAAAACATTTTTATGACAAAAAAAAAGAAAATCCTTTCTTTCTCTCTTTCTTTTCCTTTCTCTTTCTATTTTTTGTTTCTTTCTTTTTTGTTTGTTTGTTTTTTTTTTCTTTTTCACTTTTTTTTCTTTTTCTTTTTTTCTTTCTCTCTCATTTTCTCTCTCTCTCTCTCTCTCTCTCTATCCTTTTTTTGTCTTCATATTTATTTGAAATCCAATTCAAATATGGTTAAACCTTAATTCTCATAGTGCTACCAAAGGTCACATCATTTGCAGATTCAAATAAAAACCTTTTTTCTTGTTTATTCAACCTAGCAGGGGTGCAAGGATGGTATAATATGTTCTCATGTTATGACTCAAGAAGTATTAAAATTAATTCTCATAGAACTTCCATATAGTCACATCATTTTTAAATTCTAATAAATACCTTTATCTTGTTTATTACACCTAGCAGGGGTGCAAGGATGGTACAATATGTTCACATGTTATAACTCAAGAAGTATTAAAATTAATTCTCATAGTGCTTCCATATAGTCACATCATTTGTAAATTCTAATAAAAACCTTTATCTTGTAAAACCTAGCAGGGGTGTAAGGATGGTGCAATACGTTCACATGTTATAACTCAAGAAGTATTAAAATTAATTCTCATAGTGCTTCCATATAGTCACATTATTTGTAAATTCTAATAAATACCTTTATCTTGTTTATTACACCTAGCAGGGGTGTAAGGATGGTGCAATATGTTCACATGTTACAACTCAAGAAGTTCTGAGTGAAATTTGTTCATACTTTCACAATTTGTTTATGATAACATAACTAACTAACAACTCTAAAAAAAAAGTTATCACTAAATTAATTCATGAGAATAAAGGTTAAGTGATTATTTAATAAATTAATTGCATTATGTACTTAAGTTATTCTACTTATACTAATAATATCAAACAATTGCCAAGTAAATGTTATTATTGAAATAAACAGAAAACCTTATTATAATAAGCCTTTTGTGTGGGCAGTGAAAAGAAATTATCATTTTTCTTTACTCTTCTCCATAATAGTTTAAATGCTAACAATAAGAAATAAGAGAAATTCTTTTATTTAGATAAGTAAGCAAAACAAAAGGTGCTTTTAGTGGCATTATTTTTTTCAAAATTAAGGTGAAGGACGAACAGTTTATTTTTAGTATAACCTTGAAGACATGACCAAAATTTTCGCTCCATCTAAGGTTGATTTCTGAAGGTGAAGGCTGCTTGCAGCTCCAACCTCCTCAAGGTCATTTTAAGCAACAACAATTAAAACAACCCCAAATAATCAACCCTATGCGACCGACACACACAATTGAAACACTTAGGAAGGGTATTTTATTTGATTTGTATAAAAATAATTATTTTTATTAATTTATTTTTTGATGGGGAAGTTAGTTAAGTTGCTGTTCCAACTAAAAGTGATATAGGTGGGTAACAGTAAACACTTAAAATGATATAGTAAGTAGTCGTACTATGTTATTTTATTGATTTTTTTTCTAGCAGACTGTGAAATTATAAAAACCCTACGTAAAACAGTTATTACTTTTTTTTTAATGACATTTAAAATAAAATATTTTTGTTATTATCAAATACAAAAACTCGTAATAAACAAAACTAGAAAATTGTCATTATTTTGTTGAAATAAAATAAAAATAAAGTAAATGAACAAATGAAAAATAAAAATTATTTAAAAATAAAAATGAATATAAAAGAAAAAATACAACGAAAGAAAAAAAAAGTTTATTTATTTGACGTTTAAAAAACGGTTAAAATTGCTCATAAACGGATTTTCTTTCTGTTCCAGTTTTTTTTATTTTAATATTTAAAAAAATATATCTAAAAAAAATCACATTTGAAAAATACAAACAATGATGAAACAATAAAAGATTTCAATTTTGTAGAGCCTCCCCCATAAAAAAACATCATGAAAAAACCAATGAGACAATAATCAAATGATTTTTTCCCTTTATTTAAAAAAAGAAAGATATTGCGTTGTTGATTTTTTGTTAAATTAATTGAACAACGACTTAAAAAAGACGTTACAATCAATGAGTTTAGTTTTCTTTGCTGTTGTCTGAGTCTCTGCAGTCTGTTGTGTAATAATGTTGGTTGTTGCAATGCAGTAAAATACATTTTCTCGTCTTCATAATAAATTATTGTCCATTATTTAATATTTTAACCAATCGAAGATATTCATTAAGAAATAAAGAAAAACATTAGAACCTAACATAACTTACTTCTTCCTAATAACATTTTTCTTATTTTTTTAATCGGCTAATTTGGACCCGGACAGTATGATTAAAAGCAATAAAACAAGAACACCATATTACAACAACCATTTTTTATACATGATAATTTTTATCTAAATCTAAATGGATTTCTCAATTAAACTAACAATATATATTCTAAAATATTTTATTCGTCAAATAGCGTATATACAAATTTAAAACAAAAATTGTTAAAAAAACAAAACAACAACAACTAAGGAATTTAAAATCTAAGTAAAAAAATGTCTATCTAGACGTAGACGAATCATTACTCAGTGATTTATTCACTAACTCTTGTGTTACCATTAAAAAAAACTCATTTAAAAAAACGTACAGAAAAGAAGAAATAAATTATCGAAATAAGAAAAAGAAAATTTTTTTTATTGATTCTGACGTAATTTTTAATTATTTTATTTTCTTGTTAAAAAATAGCATTAAATCCGTTTTAAACCATTTTTGAAATCATTCATTCGGTTTTAATTTTCGTCGTATTTATTTATTATTTTTTCCTTTTAATTCAAAAATATTTTGACTGTTAAAAAAAAGAATACTGAAAATAACCGATATTTTAGTGTTAAAATTATTTCAAATAGGGAATAAATATTAGTTTTTGGACGGATTTTCGTATTTCGATTCTGCTTTCTGCTAATTTTTTGTTCTTAGTTTCAGGTTTTTCACTCACAATGTCATTGAAATAAAAGAAATGGAAAAAGACAACTAACAAACTGTTCATCTTTAACTCTTTCGACCCTAGAAGGCCGATAGATCAGCCTTATTAACCAAAGGCACAAAAAACACACTAACATTCGACCCTATGGTTCTTTAATAGAATGTCTCTGAGTGACTACTTGGTAATAAAGCTAAGTCAGGATCCAAAGATTCGGTTGATAAATAAATCGTTGTGTGTATTTTTGTCCTTTTGACATAAGTCGCCAGGGGAGGGCCACAATGTAATGTAGGTTCTTTAAGGTTGAATCTTTGGACCCTAATAGCCGATATATCGGCCCTGAGGCGATAAGGCAATATATTTTGATCCTAATATGTTTATTGTTTGTTTCTAATATAACGGAACGGCTCTGAGTGACTACTTGGTAATTTTGATAAGTTAGGATCCTAAGGATTAAAAATAAATATTAAACCTCTAAATAATGAAAAGAAAAACAGTGCAACTTCAACTAAAATCGACAATTGTATTTGTTTCGTTGTTGTCCATTAACACCCACACACAACACAATGTCGAATAAAATGATTTTTTCCATTCTTTTACGAAATTCGAGGTTATTAATTCAAAATTAAAAAAATAATAAATTTCCGATTTAATATTTATTATAAAAGGCGTGTAAAATTTTCATTGAAAGAATAACAATGTTTTCTTCTTATTATTATTATTATTATCGTCAATAATAAGAAATCATTTGAATAGCAATTTCAGTTTTATGGCTTATAATTTGAATCCTTTAAACTTGGTTTGAATAAAATATTTTAATATTTTAAATCAAATTTGTTCTTTTTTTTTCCTACAGGAAAATTAGTTGTGGGGTCGAGTGTCTTGCCACTTAGTTAGTAAACAAAGAAACTTGAATAAAAAAATTATATTCTTAAAAAAAAAAAACATGTGAATTAACAATAGAAATAATTCTTTTTAATAACACGCACGTACGTTTGAATGTGTGCGGGTTTTGTGTTCATTTTTGACAAATAAATAAGTGCTAAAATAAATTCAATTAATAGTGAAAAATAATAATAATAAAAAACAGTTAAAAAATAGAAAAGTTGTTTTTTAATTGAGTAAAAATTTTTTAAAAGTTTCTAATTTATTTTCTCATTTAATTTTAGTTTAAGGAATTAAAAAACAAATTTTAATTTCATACTTTTAAATTTAACATTATTTTTACCCAATAATAAATTTAAAGCTATTTAAGATTTCAATTTTAAAAAGGTAAAAAAAATTTAGACAAATATTGTTTTTTCTTTAGTGTTAATTTTTCTAAATGATAATGTATAAATGAAAAATAAAATAATACTGACATTATTTTTGAGTTGATATAGGTTAGTTTTAATTTAGAAGAGAAGAATAAGGAGAGTTGAGGTTGAAGAAGAAGGTTCAATCTGTACATCCAGTATTTTGGGTTTAGAAAAAATTAAATTTTACTTTTTTTAAAAAAAAAGATATGTCCATCTGTTTAAATAAATGAAAAAAAAATTGTTAAAATTTACATTTCAATAAAAAAAAGAAAGAAATATCCATTCTAATAATTTTAAATTTTAGATAAAAAGTATCAAGAGTTAAAAATGAAATTCTAATAGAAAATAATTAAAATGTTTGATTTTTAACTTACTCTTAATAATTCTAATTATATGCTAATTTATGCAAAAAGCAAAAACAATTTTAAAAACACTCAAATTGTAATTAATTTCAAATTCTTATATATTTTTCTAAGAGAAATGATTTAATTAATTAGATTTTTAACCTACTCTTATTAAATATAATTCAAATTCTAAATATGCTTGTTTATGCAAAAAGCAAAAATAATTTTTTAAACAATCTAATTTGATAAACAAAAATATTGTACTTAATTTTAAATTACAAATTTTAATTAATCTAAATCTAAGGTTATTTTTATGATCACTAAATTTAAATAATTTTTTTATCTAAATTGTATGATTCTCAATTTTAATTATTTCATTTTATTATTAACGGATTAATTATTTAAAAATGATGAAATAAATTAAAGAAAAATAAATTGTTTTTTTTTACCAATTAATTGCTTATGTTTATAATAAATTGATTTAATAAAGGTTTGATTTGGTTATAGTTTATAAACAATGACCTAACTCAATAAGGGTTTAATTTAAATATTAATCAAAAGCCTGCATTTATTTAATATTTTATACTATTTAATTACTAATCCCTAAATTAACTTTAAGTCAAGCGGTTATTAATAAATTAGGAAAACAATATCAGTTTATTTTCTAGTCTGGATTTGATTCAATAAATTGTTAATTAGATAACAATTATAAATAAAGCAATTAAATAAACCTAATCAAATTAAGCTAATGAAGAAAATTAATTTTAAATAAATCCATTTCATTATTTCCTAACAATAACTAAAATCAATATCAACAATAATTTATTAATATTAAAAAAACTATTTAAAAAAATTAATGTTGTTAATTGTAATAATAATAATAAATTATATTATATTATATAATTAAATAAATTGAAACTTTTTTTTGAAAGCATTTGTTTTTTGTTTGTTTTTTTGGGAGGAAAAAATTCAATCAGCTGAGATGTTTTTTTCTCAAAACAAAGTGAAACCAAGTTAATATTTTGAATATTTAAATACATTTTTTAAATAAATAGGAAATTATTAGATCATAGACTTTGAAGTAAAGATTTCTGATTTAATGACTAAATAATTAAAAAATTATTTTTGTTTTAAAAGATAAATAGCAAAAATAAGCTTGAAAACAAGTTAAATATTTAATAGTTTTTTTTTAAAATAAAGAGTAATTATTAAATCCGAGTTGAAACTAAAGATATTTATTTAATAATAAATAATTAAAAGATTGTGAATTTTAATAAAATAAAACCAAAATAGCAAAAATAATCTTAAAAAAAAAATCAATCAGCTGAGATGTTTTTTCTCAAAACAAAAAAGTGAAACCAAGTTAAATATTTTAAATACATTTCTTAAAATAAAGAGTAATTATTAAATCCTATAGAGTTTAAACTAAAGATTTCTGTTTTAATAAAAAATAATTAAAAAATTGTTATTTCTATTTTTTGAAAGATAAAATCAATTTAGCAAAAACAATCTTAGCTTTTAAATATTAAAAATCAAGTTGAATATTTAATAGTTTTTTTTAATAAAGAGTAATTATTAGATCCGAGTTGAAACTAAATATTTTTTAATTTAATAATAAAAAGATTGCAAATTTTAATAAGATAAAACCAAAATAGCAAAAATAATCTTTAAAAAAAATTCAATCAGCTGAGATGTTTTTTTCTCAAAACAAAAAAGTGAAACCAAGTTAAATATTTTAAATATTTAAATACATTTTTGTAAATAAAGAGTAATTATTAATTCCTATAGAGCTTAAACTAAATATTTTTGATGTAATGACAAAATAATTAAAAGGTTGTTATTTTTGTTTTTTGAAAGATCAAAATAGCAAAAACAATCTTAGCTTTTAAATATTGGAAACAAAGTTAAATATTTAAATACATTTTTTTAAACAAGAGTAATTATTAGATCAGAGTTTAAACTAAAGATTTTTAATTTAATATTAATAATTTAATTAAAAGATTGTAATTTTTGATAATACAAAATCCAAATAGCAAAAATAATCTTTTAAAATAAATTAAATTTCTTTTAATTTTTTTAAAGCAAAACTCAAGGACGCCATGTCAAGGACAAACGAAAAAAAAAACGTTTTTATCAGTCAAGGTCGTTACTTCTTTTTCATTTTTAAAAACAAAATCTTCATTTTTAGGCCCATAAAAACACAATAAATAAACAATTAAGGTAGAAACAGGTAACAATAATAATCTTTTTAACCCTCTGAACCCTTAAGAACCGATATATCGGCCTTGGCGACTTAATGCAAATACATTAAAACGTATATTTCAACCTCTACCTTTGGACTCAATTATTACTTAGCGATATTACCAACTAGTCATTCAAAGCCGTTCTAAAGGACCATATTAGGGTCGGAATGTCTTTTTTGCCTTTGGTTACTAGGGCCGATATATCGGCCTTTTAAGGGTCGAAAGGTAAAAATTATCAAATTTTAAAAAAAGATATTTACCGGCTACAGTCCTTAGTACGTAGTCTGAAGACAATGTTCGTGCCTTTGAATAATGAAGAAACGCGTAGAGGTTGTTATTTATACTCGAGACAAGCTCACGTGTAATCCATATAAGGAAACAACACGCGACGACGAGAACCAAACTATATTTATTATCAAGAAAGAGAATAAACCCAATTTTTCGACCAAAAATCAATTTATATTTAAATAAAATGAAGATTTGGCAGGTTTAAAAAAAAAATGATTTGATAGACTGTTAGCTGTAAAAAAAAAAAAAACAACAGCGAAAAAGAAAAAAAGAATCATGGATTTCGGCAATGTTCGGCGGTTTCCGTTCGATCGTCAGGACTAGTGGTAAACATGGAAGTAGGTGTATACTCTTATCTTACAGAAAGAGACTAAAAAAAAGTTTTCAAAGCTTTATTGTGTGTGTCATGTTGAATTGCAGACGTTTAAACCAGTTTTGTTAATTTTGTTACTGCTGAAACCCTTATAAAAGATAAAAATGAGGCCTGTCATCGACTTCAGAGAGTGTTTAAAGGACTCTCCGCACTTCAGGTTAGTAAATTTTTTTTTCGGCTATGTCGGTCGGTCCAAACAGTGGCCGAGAAATGGGTGATCAATTTACGTAATGTTTTCTATTGAAAACCGATCCCCCATTTTTTGACCGCTGACTGCACATATGTCTTGTTATTTTTTCTTGTTATTTTTTTTTAAAATGAATTTTTGTACATGGTTTTTTATTAACAAGACAACTACGAACTCAAATAAGAGATGAATTGGTTTGGTTTAGTTATTTAAAAAAATGAAAATAGATTTATTTACGATTAATTTTTTTTTTTTTTTAACAGATTTTTTTTTCATTGTTATTATTTGATAAATTTTGTAATTTTTCAACCCTTTCAGGGCCGATATATCGGCATTAGTAACATTAGGCAAAAATAGACATACCGACATTTCAACCCTAATACGTTCCTTTAATAGAAAGGTTTTGAGTGACTAATTGGTAATTTTTTCTAAGTCAGTGTCCAAAGGAGAAGGCCGAAATATCGGCGCGTGTGTTTTTGTCTGTGCCTTAGGTTGCCAGGGAGGGAGGGCTCTCGCTTCTTCGCTTTTTCTTAAGGGTTTTAAATTTGAACAATTATTCGTAGTTTTAAAACATTTCTTTTACCGTTCCGTCTGGACTAAAAAAAAACCAAAATTATGGTTTATTACACAATATCTGCCACAGACGGGTGCCGATACATAGAAATACCAAATTTATATCAGATAAACAACCGGTTTTATGCCCCCCCCTCCGAGCTGCTAAAAACACAAACTTGCTAACTTTCTTCTTTTATACACACTTAAATTTACGCACATCATATTTATGTGTGTGTATTTTAAGTTTAGTATATTTAGGAGGAATAAATAGACCCCACAACTAAGTTTCTTGTTAGAAAACAAGAAAAAGTAGGATTAAAAAATATTTTTAAAAGAATAATTAAATTCTTTTCAATAAAAAAGACCTGGATATGCGTTATACACACATACAAAAATTCATATACAAAAATATATATACAAAGACACAAACGTGTACACTTAATACACGTTTATACATATACCCAGCTATGGTTTAAATAGTGCAAGTAATACATCAACGGCGGATGTGGCGGATGATGTCTACAATGACACAACGGCACTGAAGGCGAACGAAGGCTGCAACAACAGAGGATAGCCTCTAGTCGTCATGGTTCTCTCCATGCCATTGGAACCAGGTTCTCCTCTGCCAAGGGGCCGTGTGTGGTGACTGCAGGTGCATCTGCATCAGTTTCCCAACGTTAAAAGACATCACGCGCAGGCGTCTTCCCGAAAGGGTCCACAGGAATCCAAAACAGAGGACAGACATACTCGAACACGAGTGACTGCCGAGGATGATGATGATATACATCATGACACGTATTTTATTACAAAATAGATACTAGTAAACACACACAAACTTTACTAGACTCTGTGTGTGTTTACAGTAGTTTACACATTAAAAGTATCACATATGTATGTATGTATGTATGTATGGAATGTAATGTACGTACATACATAACACAGACACGTTTAGGTTCCCCGTAACACACTAATCACACACGAACCACACCAGACCACAGTAGTAGTACACATAATATACACACATTTTTACACACATACAATAATCAAAAGTCAGTCAGTTACACACAAATAGTGATAAACACGCACTAACCAGTCACTACCCACACACATAATCCCTTAAAAGACTCTATATACGCATAAACACTATTATTATTACACTGTACTGTACACAATACAATACACACTGAGAGTGACTGAGTCTCATCTAGTCATTCATTCATTCATTATTCACTGTCAAATGCGTAAACTGTATACATAGTGTGTGTAAAAATTAAAATAAGTTTACTTTTGGTATGGATTAACTCTCTGAAAACTAAAGGGCCGATATATCGGCCCTGACGGCATAAGGCAATAGAAGACACATTAATATTTTGTCCCTAATATGTTAATTCAAGAAAACTTGTATGAGTGACCAACAAGTAATTTTGATAAACTAGGATCCAAAGGAAAAATTTGAAATTTTAACACGTTAAAATTTAATTAATTTTATGACGTTATATTTTTAAGTGCCCTTCCTTGACAATTTTTGGGTTATTTTTTATGAGAGATTATATTTATTCGGTTTAATAAAGCAAAGTTTTAATTTCTTATTGAATCATAGTCCTCATCTTTATATTTGTTATTCTTGAGATGAGGCTTGATTATTTGTATATGTATTTTTTTAATCCTTGTTGTTTGGTCGCTTTTTTTGAATGTCAATTTTTCACAAACTCTCTACAGATATATATATATATATATATATATATATTGAGACAAAACACATTATTCATCGGAACCCTTACCCCCAATATAAGGTTGAAGGTCAGAAGGATCGAAGGGATCCTGCAGAATATATTAAAAGTCAAAAATTCAATTGAATTTAATGTGTTTTGTCT
>JAUZSX010341206.1:0-10547 GCA_034780655.1 Idiosepius hallami
TATAGGGATAAACAAGAGATAATAAATAAGAAGTAAAGAAGAGAAGTAAAGGTTTAGATTAGAAGATAGTTTTATTAGGATATATACAGAGAGAGGGATAACAGTGTCTTCGCGTTCAGTCCAGGGAGTCCCTCTGCAACGTCTGTGCGGTGACCACTCAAGACGGTCCCTTACCATTAAAGTTCCGGTGGCTATTCCCCATAACAATACTAAACTGGGATGTGACGGTGTGGAGCATTGGTAAAAGCTCAGGCTCTGGAATTTTTATTACGCGATTTCAAATCCCAGTCAAAACCATTAGATTCACCTTTAGCCGCCTCGGGAAGATGGGGTTCGTTAACCCGGGAGAGCATCTCATCTAGGTGAAAGAGTAACATCAAATATAAAAAGCCCTGGTAAGAGCACGAAAAAATGGCCTTGTGCTAAACTTGGGTCGGTGCTCACCAAGTAAATATAATATCCCACCCTGGCGCAAGCAGAGCAACTCATATTCATTTAATGCATTTAATTTTATACCCATCTAAACAAACGACATTGGAAACATGAGTTTTGATAAGTTTTAGTTGATGCAGATCTTCTCATTCACCTTTTGTTTTTACCGAGAACAAAATAAGTTTGTTAAAGGAAAATGAGATTTTCATAAAAAAAAACTTATGTAAATTTTCTTTATTGTTCAATTTATTATTATTATTATTATTCTTTTTTTGTGGGGGTAATAGCTTGTTCATTTTATTTCTTCTTTTCGATTGACTTTTGTCTGATAATTACTAGGGCTGTGACAAGAACATTCTTTTTATGTAAGCATATTCTTTGCATACATAATATTCGTTTGCAAAAATCATATTCTTTTTTTTTTTAAATAATATTTTTTAACAAAATTTATATTCTTTTTAAAAACGAATATTCTCTTAGAAATATCATATTCTTTTTTAAAAATAAACAATATTCTTTTAACAAAAATAGTTTACTTAAAAAAAAAGAATATGCTTTTAAAGCATATTCTTTTATTCCAAAAAAGATAATGCTTTTAACAAAAAGCAATATAAAGCATATTTTAAAAAGAATGTTGTCCCCTCCCAAGTAATGAGCTGTACCGTACGCGTAAAAACGTATTCGGTTATAGTAATTTTGCTTAACATTAGGTTTTTGAAGAGTAAAACATCAATTCACTATACTTCTATACTATACTATCTTTTTTTTACAAAGACAAAATACATCTTTACCGCTGTAAAGGGAAGCAACATTAACAAAGACTTACAAAAGTAATTCCCCTTGAATTCAAGGGAGGTAACTTTCAAAGTCTAATTCATTGATGGCACTTAGTTACCTTCAATAGCTTCGGACCATTATTCTAGTCTGTATTGTTATGATTACAGCTTTTCGGTTTATATTTCCGTCGATCCTAATTCCAGTTGAACTTTCTGTTTAATCAAAGAGAACAATAGACACTTTACACTGAATTAAAGTTCTCTTCCAAACAACTTTGTTAAAATGAAATATAATGAATTGATTATTCGGACCATGGACCAGTGGAAAAAATCAGTTTGATTTAAAGTCTGAAAAATAAGTCACTAAAGGCCAAACTTGGAACATTGTTGGGCCATAGAACTAGAGTACTGTGTAGGGGCTACGTTAGACATTGGGTGTCACTGTCATGTACCCAATAGATGGGTAGCCCAGTCGACGCAGCCCGGTGATATCCAACGAATACACACATTTCGATTTTCAAATTTTAATGAAAGCTTCCTGCAATTGCTACATATGTGCAGCTGTCACCAAAACTTTAAAAAATTTTCCTTGATTTATTTGCTTTTTTTCCCTAAAATTTTGTTATTTTTAATATTTGTATTTATTTTTATAAATTTATTTATCTTATAATTTTGGTAATTTTTAAAATAATTAATTTGGTAATTTCTTTAATTACAAGAGATTTGTAAAGCCAGGGAGCCTTGCGGCCCTTATAGAGCTTTCTGTCCCCCCCCCTGCAATTGCTGGGTCTGATTATTATGTCTTGTTGAGATACAAAAATTTACACAAAAGTTGTAATTGACGGTTGTTATGGTTGATTTTCCTATACTATTAAAAAGATCAAACTTTTCCCTCTATAACTGTATGAATAGGAAATGTCTATGAAGAAGAAGACGGTTTTTCTTGACAGTTCAACTTGATGCGTGTATTACTACTATGTCTACTAATGTTAAAACTGTGGTCTACGCAAACATTGTGATACATGTTTAGCATCCATAACTATACCCCATGAATTTTCTGGAAAATTCTGAATCACGTTCTCGTCGCCAAAATGTTGTGTGTAGTTTGTAGGGTCCAGTATTTGATTTATTTACAGCATAGCCTGGCGTTGCCTGTGTAACTAAGGAAATTTAAGTATGGCCAATAATGAAAGAAACTGCTCATCATTTTCGGGGAATGAGCAACATTTTCAAGCAATCTTTGTGATTTACGATTCTAAAATTTGGTCTGAAAAACGAATGTCTACTCATGTTAAACGACGTTGTTATTTTACGCCAGTGTGTGAGATTTCGTGATAACCAAGGATGGTTTTTGTACTTTTTGGCTTTTCAATAATTTTCAATAATTTTCTTTTGAATCAAATTAAGGAGTCAAAAGTTGGAATTACATAAAAGAAAAATCAAAATGAACACAAAATCGAGCCTCAAAGCATTCAGACCACCAAAATTTGCCTAATAAAATCATCCAGATCACTGAAATTTGTACATAAACGGTGCTTCTTAGGACGGCGAAGATGGAGTATTGGTAAAATCTTGGGCTCTGGAATCGTAGTACACGAGTTCAAATACAAGTCAAAACCATTGCATTCAACTTAAAAAATAGCCTTGCGCCAAACTTGGTTGGTACTGCTCACCATTAGATATTATACGGTGCTTCTTTCCAATCGGTTATATGGTTCTTTAACTACATTAGTAGCAAGTCCCCGACACCCGGGCAAAGCTGGACAATAATTCTGTTAAACAAATAAAAGAATAATGAATCTGCTTGCTTGAGTAGGTTTCCTGATAGGACCAAAATAATTAGAGTGTGTATATACCGAACTGCTAGCTATCCTCACTTAAACAAACAACAATGTCCAAAAGACAGTCATGTTTTAAAGGCTTGGTGCCCTCATATGTGGCAAATGTCATCGTTCCCTTCTTTCATAAGGAAGACTCCCCCAGTCGTAGTTCATATGATACTGTCTCTCTGTAGGTAGCTAAACTAGGAAAAAGTCACATGCATGCCGGTTTTACTGTCACCTTTACTGAATAGACACGGGAAGACTTGTTTCATGAATTCCCGCAATAAGGTGTAATTACCACACCACCTGCGCGGCTCATCCATCATCACAACTATGTGTAGATTTATTTCTAAAGTAGTGCAGTGCAGGCAACTCTCAGTGGAGGGCGAGTCAATGACAATAGAGGGAGTGGTTCAGGTTGAATAAGAGCTATTAACTCAGTCAGTTGTCATCTAAATGTAAATACCGAATATAATGGTGCTAGAGCTTTTCATAACGCATTCAACTGTACCAAGTTAAGAGAAAAACGTAAGATTCGAACTCACTATCCTTGTCACCAGAGGACCCCCCCCAAAAAAAAAAAAAAAAAAAAAAAAAAACAGTTTGATTTGCCAGTAAAAATGGCGAGGGGAATTTTTTGAAAATATTGTTTATGAAATTATAAGAGTATTTTTGATAACTTTCCCAAAGGGAAAAATCTTAATCTTCAACTTGGATGCTCAAATTTTGTCTGTCTTTGATAAAAAATCTAGCCAATTACATTGCAGCTTTTTATTCAATTCGACAATATTTACTGCATCATTGATGGCTTTCTTATAGATCTAAAGTTGTTAAAATGAAATTTTCAAAAATGTGTGATATCGGCGCTTTGAAAAAAAAATTATGATTTTCAGAGTAGTGTTGGCATTCATTAGTCTTTTATCTTCTTCCACCGTAAGTGTAGATCGAAAAATCTAGAATCATAATTACCTTTAGGCGCGCTGTCTAATGTGATTAAACTGAAAAAAAACCCGACTTTACTTACTTTCCAACTGAATACAGTTGTAATTTAATTAAAAAAACACTTATGTGATCAAACTAAAAAAAGACAATACTCTTCACAACCTAATAATTACTATTATAGTACTTTTATCTATATACTTTTAAGTATGATAGAAAAATTAATAAAAAAAACCCCAAAAAAACAAGTATATATTAGTGCCGACGCGTCTCGATTTTTTCCTTCTTCAGAGCACATTTAAAATTATGACTATTTTTTTGTCTATAGGTCTTATTAGAGACAAAATCTTTTTAAAAATTATGATGAGAAATGAAATATTTTTGAAAAAGAGAAAATATCAAAGTTATAAATAAAGGTTTTTTTCTTTATGTATATACCTTTATGTATATACTTTTATTCACTTAATCAGTTCTAGCAGCAACTTTATATGTAAGATTAAATTTTCATTTAAAAAAAAAAATGACCAATCGATAGTTTCATAATTTGCCGTTCAACCTTCACAGCTCCGACGCTTGGACACTTGATGATAAATCGTTCGCTGAATCTTGAATCAATAATTAACTGATCGATATGAATCGGGATAAAATGAATCAAATTAATTTTTAATCTTTTTTTTCTTTTTTATTCTTTTAATAGAAGTATTGCTTAGCTTTGCCCGGGCTCCGGAAACTTGCTACTAAGGTAATAACGTAAGACTACTATGTGCATTATATTCATAAAGCGTAAACGCTCTTTCGATTGTCAATTCAAATTGTAGTTCTTGAGATGTAAGTTGCCATTGTGCTATGCAAATTTCGATGGTCTCAATGCTTTGTAATGTTCCCTTTTGTATTCATTTTGATTTGTGTTTTTTTTTTCAATTTCAAATTTTGACCTTTTACCAGCTATTTTTGGGGGGTCATAAAAAACTAGAAAGTGTTCCCTAGGCCTGAAAACTCCATGTATCAAATTTCTAATCTTTAAACTCAAAATTGACAAATCAAGTTGTTTAGTAGTGACTGGAATGTGCCAATCTTGCAATTTTGACTTAGTAACTAAATTTACGACTTAAGATTTCCTAGGTCTAAATAGACCAGATATGAAATTTCAAGTCTGTAGACCTAAGTTTTGCAAAGTAATTTGGTATAGATTGTTCTATATTGAAGTCATCGACAAAGGAAATCAAAGATTTTTCAAAACAAAAGAAAAAACGTATACGTAATTCAAAATATAAAAATAGGTAAATTAAATTGAA
Organism: Idiosepius hallami; assembly: GCA_034780655.1. Taxonomy (NCBI): domain Eukaryota; kingdom Metazoa; phylum Mollusca; class Cephalopoda; family Idiosepiidae; genus Idiosepius; species Idiosepius hallami. The sequence goes on from JAUZSX010341206.1 coordinate 5,266, forward strand.
AACCTCTTTTTTCATTTTCATTTTTTTTCCCTATTTTCTAATCTTAACCCTTCAAAATACTGCCCCCACCCAGGCACGTGACGTGCCGCTCGCAATAGACTGCTCTCCCCCCCATCCCAATTGCCATGCCACTGGGGTGCTGCTGTATAAGAACTCTTTGTGGCACCCCGAATGTTTCAGACCAAAGACCCTCAACTAGCACGATGAAAGCTGGTTCAGCTAAAGCACCGAAGATCAAGGCCTGAGAAGAAACCTGGGTCAGTAAGCAAATCAAGAAAAGGGCCCACGAAAGGCGTGCATGGCCGTGGGCGTCCCCAAGGAAAGTTAAGATTGCAGCTCAAGCGACAGCGTGTGTGTGTATATGTGTGTGTGTGCGTGTGAGACGGCATACTAACCTCTAAAGGTTAATCCAGTTCAACCACTGAACACTCACAATTCAGTGTTGAGTTTCGTTGGAATAGGAACTTAACAAGCGGTCCCCAGCCGCGTGTATAGATGCTTGTCTAACCAAAGACTAAGGGTACATCAACTCAGCGGTTAGATACGGTACCTAGTATTCTTAAATAGTCACCCACATAACTACTGACCAGGCTCGACGTTGCTTAGCATCGGTGATCTGACGGTAACCGGTGTCTCGAACGTGACTTGACTGTATAAGCGACGGGATGAGACTGGATGACTGGGTTATGCAACACTTAGACAACCGTTTATGTGACCAATTGCGTAACCCTTAAAAATTTTTGGAAAATTGTTTTATTATAGAATGGGTAAAATTTTGCTATTTTATTTTACTACACCCAGGAGAGTGAAGGTGGAGCATTTATTTAACCTTGGACTCGGGAATCGTATAGTTCGAGATTAAATCCCAGTAAAACTATTTCATACACTTTCAGCTGCCTCGAGTGGGTGAGGCTCGAAAACTCGGAAGAGCATCACGCCTAAGTGTACGAATAACGCAGATTACAAAAACCCTGGTAGATGAATAGCGTCAATTCAATGTAATTAACTTATCAAGTTAGGGGCAACATGGAAATTACAATGAGCACATAAACTGGCCTTGTAACTAACTTGGGTGGGTGCCCGACCAAGTATATATCATGTCCTAGCCAGAGTCGCAAGTTTCAATTATCGTCAAGAATAATTCGTTTTTGGAAATTCTTCTTAAAACAGGTGAATCAAAAATGATTTCGTACTTTGGAGATATAATTTAAGAGTTCAATTCTTCGTTATGTTCTCCTTTTAATGGTTTTCTGAATTAAAGCTATCTATCTTGATTTATGTTTTTTTATGCTATTTCGGAATCCTTGGGATGAGGCTTGAAGATTTGTACAAGTATTATTCGTGAAGAAGGCCGAAGGGTTAATCGGCCGAAACGTTGTGAATATAACAATGATAAGGATGAGGACAGCAGTCCGAATAATACTTGTACTTATCTTTTTTTGTTGTGTTGATATGAGCCAATATATAAAAAAAGCAGTCCACGAAATTAAAGGAATGTAATAACAGTTTTTTTTCTTCAAATTTTCAATTCTGAAAGAAAAACGAAAAATTAACGAATAATTTGACAATATAAATGAAATTTTCGCTATTTTATAATATACGTTAACTAATTAATTCCGCAATAATCATTTTATTCAATTTATAACAACTTCAAAATTCTTTTAAAGATAAAGTGTGACTTTTCAGAACTAAATCATTTAACAAAAAGTGCAAATCCTAAAGTTTTACATTTTTAAGAAGATTAAAACAAAGAAACAATAAAAAATAATAATAACAGTAACAACAACAGCAAAGTTTTTTTTTATCTTTAAAAAGCTTCTTGAGAATTAAATATGTCAATTGTAAAAATAGTAGGATCAATTGCTTACAATTTTTTAATGAGTTTTCTAGTTATTAGAATTATAATTAGACTGTTTAATCTATAGCTTGGGGGATTATTTTTTGATCTAAATTAATTCTAAAGTGACCACAAGAGGAATTAGAACTCACATACTATGCATCTAAAGGTTAAGTACTTACCGTTCGTCAGTTGATTCATTCACCTCAATCGGGCGTGGTGAATACAATCTTAGACAAATTAATGCATGTATATTTAGGAATAGTTGACAAAAAATAGGGTTAAAGACGTCTGACCCCTGCAGGAACGAGACTTTGTTCATTTATGAACACTTTATGTGATGAGAGGTTTGGGGTTTAGTATAGATTTACATGGCACATTATATTCTCACAAAAAAGTTTAAAGGACATTTTTGGGGGTCAGTTGTATTTAAGAGCGGAAACTCTAATCTGCCAACTTTAATCAAAACAAACGCGAACAATGGTGTGTGTGTGTGTGTGTGTGTGTGTGTGTGTGTGTGGAGGGGGTAACCTTTGTGTTGGTGTAGATTGGGAATGATACCCACTAATTATCACTTCTCTTTCACGAAAGTTTCAACACGACCCTGTTCTTTTTCTTTTTTTTTTTGGTTGTTATTTTGAACAAAGACAAAAGGCTTGTTATGTCTGCCCTTCGACCCTGCTCAATCTGTCCTTTTCAATGTAAGGGGTGCGTGGAAATACCTGATGGGGCTGAGAAAGAGAAGTTGACTAGAAACAATAGTGGAAAGATAACAAAACATTACGTCACTCTTTTCTCACCCACTTTTATTTAAAAAAAAAAAATTTGTGGGGGGAATATATATTTATTTTTTTGTTTTTATTTTATTATTGTATTTTATCTTATTATTTAGTTTTATATTTAAAAAAAAAAGATTTTTTTTTGGGGGGGGAATATATTTATTTTTTTCGTTTTTTTTATTCTTTCGTTCTTTCATCCTTTCATTCATTATCTTCTCTTTCCCATACTCTTCATCTTAAATATAAATCCTCTATCCCATTCCTATTATTTTTGTCACTCACCTTTGACCTTATTCTGTATTCTGTTTAGACATGGGGTCAGAAAATTTAAACTGTCTTCCCATCCTAGTTTTACTCTATTTACACGAAGTGTCCATTGTTATTAGATAAAAATGGTCGAATTTTTATTGAACAAATACCTGCTCTCCTAACAAATTCCTGCTCCCTTTTTTAATTACTCGTGACTTAAAAGGATTTAAAAGAATGATTTTAAGACCCTTACCCAACATCCCTAAAGCCTCCTTTAAAACCATTTCAAAATCGATATATCGATAACTCATGACTTAAAACAATTTAAAAATTTGTTTTAAGTTTCAAACCCTAACACCTCTTACCCTCCTTTAATTAAGGTCTGAAAATTAATTTTTTAACCGTTTTAAGTCATGAGTGATTAAAAAAATGCATATTCTTTCCTACCCAGTAAAAATTGGTGCTTTTGCAGAACAAGCAAATAGAGATTTTTTTTTTGTTGCTCGGAGACTTTGCACCGGTTGTAAGACAGCAATTTGATTGGCTATAGTTAGGGTTAGGGTTTAGGGCTTAGGGTTAGGGTTTAGGGTTCAGACAAATTTCTCCATTTGATTGTTCTGCATAAGCGCCTAAAAATTGCGTTTCATTTCGGTATTTTTTTGTTAGTGCAATTTTTCTCACCCCCTTTTTACAGAGCTCTATTATCATGGTAAATAGTATCTGAGAAACGTTGATTAATAAAATTTATTGCGGATTAAATTAAATAAATTTATTAAATTTAATGTACATGTTCAAAGAGTAATCGCTGACTGCAAAAGATGCGGAGATGTTGGAGTGCCAGAGGAGACATATTGTCACTTAACCTTCAAGATGCACCACCAGAAGTTGGTGGAGTCAGAAAAACTAAAATAAAGTTGATACCCAAAAAAAGGGTAATGTTTAAATTATTTTGTCCAACCCCTGTACGTACATCGTTTTTTTTAATATAAAGTATTTTGCTATCTTAAAAAATGGGGAAAGAAAAACATCTTGACAATGCTAGAGACGACACAGAAAAAGAAAGTGAGATGCAAAGGTTAAATATAAATAAGGAATTATATTTCTTGTTGCATAATATTAGGAATTTGAACAGTTATTATTCGCAATCAATACTTACTTTTGTGATTCAAATAAATAACTTTGCTTTTAGAAGAAAAATAGACAATAACTTTTACGGCAGTGATATTACATTTTATGCAATATGAAATGTTAAACACACACATACACACACACAAAAAAAATTATAGTCAAACATATATATTCAATTTGTTTTTTTTTTATATATATATACGAGGGATTTTCCAAAAGTAACGCCGCCTATTTTTTTTTAATCTGACCGAACGGATCAGAGAGGATTACGAATTGCATTGTTATGAAGACTGAACCACTATCTTCATTAGCATTAACAACCTTTACGAGTAGTGGTGCGTTGGGAAGCAAATTTGTATTTGCTGTTTCCGTAGCATACTTGTTTTTTACGAGAAAGAGTCGTTAGCCCTATGCTCAACTCTCAAGCTGGAGGACCTTTTTGGGCTCTTAAAGTTGGGTTCTTGACTCGCACGAATTTGGGTTCTTGACACTTTCTCTCAGTGTGAACCTATTGCAGGCCCTTATGCACTCCACTCCTGCGTGTACCTTTCACTTGGCCTGTAAACGTCCACATAGAGCTGAAAAACGGGAGAGTACGAAGAAAAACAACAACAACGTCGATATTTGGTCTATAAGATGATATAGCATTATGGAGAGACATGGATGGTGCTATGTAGGTTTTCTATATATAATTTCTCTCCTCTTGCTAGTCCAGAACCCCACTTTTAGCCCCCCCCCAGATGGGGGCCACACTAACTGGCAGCCCAGAGAACCTCAACCGTCCTCACCGCCTCTCAGGACAAAACTGACAATCTCCTCCCCCCAAAAAAAATGCCCCTTTGCGGAGGGACTTCCTTTTTTGTCACTACTACCTACTCTATTTTCTTTCTCCTTTTCCTCTTCCTCCCCATCGTCCTATGCCAGGGATGTCCAAAGTTCGGCCCGTGGGCCAAATCCGGCCCGCCTGTTAATTTTTTGTGGCCCTCGGCCACATTTTGAATAATAAGTGATGCTCACATGCATGATATCTTACGTATCAAAACAAGCCGCATTAAGCCAGACCTCACCCAATTGTTGCATTCAAGGAGACAGTTTCACCCTTCACATTAAATGTATGTTCAATTATGAAATAAAACACCTCACCCAATTGTTGCATTCAAGGAGACAGTTTCACCCTTCACATTAAATGTATGTTCAATTATGAAATAAAACACCTCACCCAATTGTTGCATTCAAGGAGACAGTTTCACCCTTCACATTAAATGTATGTTCAATTATGAAATAAAACA
>JAUZSX010341217.1:0-10547 GCA_034780655.1 Idiosepius hallami
CAAAACCATTACTTTCACTTTAGCAGCCTCGGGCAGATGGGGCTCGTTAGCTCGGGAGAGCAGTTCATCAAGGTGAATGGTAACACCGAATATATAAAACCCGGGTAAAAGCACGTAAAAATGGCCTTGTGCCAAACTTGGGGGTGCTCACCAAGTAAATATCATAAATTGATAAATTGATGGATAAACAGAAATACAGATATATATTAATAAACCCATAAATATATATATACATAAAAATATATATTAATATCAATCTAAGTGACAATATTGCTTAAATTTATAGAGTGCTCAATATCAGTGACAGAGCCTGTATATTAGTTAAGTGCAGACTACGGAGTCAACAACCGTCGGCAACTGCCAGTTTCTCGCTTACGCAGTGATCAGTCCGCAGCTATATTGATAGAGAGATAGATAAATGACATGAAAACCTAGCTACGAATTAAGCCTTCAAGCCATTAATGATTCTGCTACCAAGTCGGATTAGATGATTAGCCATTGCGTAGTTGGCATTGGGTGAGTTAGATCGAATGTGTTCGAAGGTAGTCACAGATCACGTTATTTCTTTTAGACTGTTTTACCAAAGTATATAATTTTAAAACTTATATCAATTTCCGTGTTACACGTCTTTAACGATCAGCCATAACTTAAGATGGATATACATAAAGACAAATATATAGGTAGAAAACTAGATAAAAAACTAGATAGAAAAATAGAGAGAAGTAGAAAAATAGATAGAGAGAAATTGTGATATTATATTTAATTGGTAAGCACCAACCCAATTTTGGCACAAGGCCATTTTTACGTGCTCTTACCTGGGCTTTCTACATTCAGTGTTAAACTTCACCATGAGATGCTCTCCCGAGTTAACGAGCCCCATCTGCTTGAGGCAGCTAAAGTGAATTTAATGGTTATGACTGGAATTTGAACTTGCGTAATACGATTTCAGAACCCGAGCTTTTACCAATGCTCCACCGTCGCTGTGATATGTTATTGCGTTGGTTGATTAAATAATTTATTGATTGATGTGTTGAATAAATATTTTGATATATATAAACCTACGCAGTACAATATATAGACACATAAATAGATAGATAGATAGATAGATAGATAGGTAGATAGATAGATAGATAGATAGATAGATAGATAGATGGATGGATAGATACACTGTTGAATAGAGAGATGGATGGAAGGATAGGTTGGAAAACAGATAAAGGATAGATAGACAGAATGATAAAGAGAACTATAGATAGAGATATTGATGCGGAGATACATACAAAATAGATTGAGAAATAAATGCAAAGATTATCAGATCTATAGATAGATAACAAAATGTATGAACATGCTAGATAGATATATAGATATAAAGATAGATAGATAGATAGATAGATAGATGAATATTGATACATAGATAAAAAGTTAGATAGATAGATAGATGGATAGATAAATAGATAGATAGATAGATAAATTATATCTATATGTACATACATAAATTGATGCACGGGCATTAGCAATTTTTCATCTCAATATTAATGGGTTCATAATTTGCGTGAACATAGTCTATTTCTCAAACGAGTTTTATTGACTCTGCCCTAAAGCATATATATATATATATATATATATATATATATATATATATATATATATATATGCACATATATATATATATATACATTGTAGTTCCATTTTTATGAGCTTGTCATGCAAATGCTGAATTTATTTCATGTTATTTATGTTTAGCGTATTGGAATAACTTATCCATTTGTATTTGAAGGAGGTAGAGTAGCGTGTTCACTTTTTCATTGATTAGAAAAAGTACATTTTTTCTTTAAAAAACTATCTATACTTATATATTAATGGAACTTCGTCTGTATGTATGTCTCTGTGTGTATGTGTATCCCTATGAGTAAGTTCGTTTTTTATGGACTCTGAAACGGCTGAGTAGATTTTATGAAATATTTGAACTGTGTACTTTATGTTTCTCGATAGGGGTTGTTTTATTAGTTTAGAAAATACAAAAAATCAGCGTCTCGAATAGAATTTCCAACAATTTTCTTACTCAAACACCACACAAAAAAAATTGCCCTAATCGAGCACTCCCTAAAAATTTTTCACTGATCTTCTAAAATCTACACTTTTTTCACAGATTAAAAATTAATCACTAAACTAAATTTTATCAAAAAGAAAGCATTTTCTTTTAAATATTTCTAATAAAACACTAGAAGTATTGCCTAGCTTTTCCCGTCGCCGGGGACTTGCCACTAAGATAATTAAATGAAAGCCTATTATCTAGTAGGACACACATTATATTATTATCCTAAATTTTATACAATACTAAATTAATTTCTAATCCTTTTTCATGCTAAATTCATTTTAATGCTTTTATACTAAATTCATTTATGAAGCTTTTTTATACTTAATTCATTTCTAATGCTTTTCTCTAAAGTAGTTAACGACGCTATTAAATAGAAAGACTGTACCATACATATACGAATATTAGTGTTCTGTATCATTTTTTTATACAGCAATTATATTTTTTTCTGAAGAGCTCTTCTTTGGCTCGATCTAGTCACGCGCAGTGATCATAAACAGGAAATTTAAAACCGGATCTTGAATCCAATCAAACAACGATTTGACCTATATTATATCTACTTGGTGAGCACCAACCCAAGTTTGGCACAAGGCTATTTTTGTGCTCTTACTTGGGCTTTTACATTCAGTGTTACCCTTCACCTAGATGAGTTGCTCTCCAGAGTTAATGAGCCCCATCTGCCCGAGGCTGCTAAAGTGAAAGTAATGGTTTTTGACTGGGATTTGAACTCGCATAATACGATTCCAGAGTCCTAACTTTTACCAATGCTCAACCATCGCTACCCGCCACGATTTGACCAAAATACGTATATAAAAAGATAGATAGATAGATAGATAATGAACTTATCGAAATGAGAAAAAAATAACTATAAAAAATATTATCGAATAAAAAAAACACAGTTAAAATATGTAAAAAAATCTTCTTTAAAATATTGTCTCAAATCCTTTGGGGGTGGATAGCATTTTAGGAAATTCTGTTTCAGAAAATAGGGACCCGTGACGATTAATGTTAAAACTTTGAAAATTGCGATTATATTCATGTAATTATGTCGTCTTCCAGTCGTTAAAGTGTTTGTTTCTCACCGCACTAAAGGCCTTGAATTGCAACATAATTGTGTGATACTGATGAGATGCAATACGATCGAAAAAGCGCACAAATACTTTGTTTTAAATCGGGCTGTAAGGATATGGTTTTATTTAAACCTATTATTGTCATTACTTAATTATTTTGTGATTTAGCCATTTCTTTTAATTTTGTAGTTATTATTAGGGATGTAACAATGTGCTTTTAATTAAAAACAACTGTTCTTGTCACAACCCAAATAATTAGGGATTCGAAAGTTATTTTCTCTAATAAGAGCATATTTTCACAACCCTAGTTATGAGTAGGGCTATGACAATATTCTTTTTGAAATATGCTTTATATTCTCTTAATATGCCGTAAACATTCCTCAAACATGGGCTTAAGAATATGTTTTTAGTTAACGGGAATATTCTCTTTTTATTTTTTAAATATTATGCTTTCTGTTAAAAGCATATTCTTTTCTTATTTCAAGAATATGCTTTTTTGATAAAAAATGGTCAATTCGCGTTGGATACACCGGTTCCTGCCAGATCACCGAAGTTAAGCAACGTCGAGCCTTGTTAGTGGTTAGATTGGTGACTATTTAAGAATACCAGGTACTGTACAAAGGCAACAAACAAAACTGCGCGCACTGCCACCGCTACTCCTTTCGAGGAAACCAATTGTTACACCACGTACATCACTGCGCGATACGGTATGAATGAATATTAAATTAATATTTTTTTAAGAATATAAATTTTTTTAAAAGAATATTCTTTCTTTAAAAAGGATATGCTTTTTTTTTAATTATTTTTCTTTTTAAAAGGAATATACTTTTTGTTAAAAGAATATTCTTTCTTTAAAAAGAATATGCTTTTTTTAAATTATATTTCTTTTTAAAAAGAATATACTTTTTGTTAAAAGAATATTCTGTATACAAACAATACATAAAAAGAATATTCTTTCCTTAAAAAGAATATTAAAAAAATGAATATGCTCTTTGTTAAAAGAATATTCTGAATGCAAAGAATATGCTCACATAAAGAGATTATTCATGTCACAGCCCTAGTTATAAGCAATGCAAAATTTTGCGTTTAATCTTAACATTTTAAGGGGATTAAATAGTTGGGGTTTTTTTCTGGCCATAACTAAAGATTTATAAGATGCTTGGACAACGCCGGACTATGCTGCAAATTAATAAATGTGGTTTACTCTAGTGCGTGTGTGCTAAATTGTTGTGATTATTAAAAATGCAGAATATCATTCATTCTAGTATTAGCATTGATGTCTCTAATAATGCCTTGAATAACTTATTACTTCGAATACAAACCTGCTTGTTAAGGATATTTTTATCATTTATGAGTAAATTTCAATTTTGAAGCCATATTACTTTGCAGTGATTGAGTGGTCGAACTAATTGTGAGAATAACATTCAGTGTAATAGTAATATTCTGCAACCAATTATTTTTCTCACTGCCTCATTCCCGGCCTGCATCATCAAACTGACAGTGAAGGGAAACAAATAACGAACAAGGCTTTTTTGTAGGGCGGCGAGGTGGAGCATTGATAAAAGCTCAGACTATGGAATCGTATTATACGAGTTCAAATCTCAGTCAAAACCATTGTATCTACCTTTGGCTGCCTAAGGCAGATGGAGTTAATTAACTCAGGAGAGGATTTCATCTAGGTGAAGAGCAATAGTGATTTCAAGTGCCAACAAAGGTCCTTCAGTTTTGGGGATAGAGCATACTAATACCAACTATTTATCGTAAAAACAAGTATGCAACGGGAACAGCAAATACAAACTTGCTGGCCAACGCACAATTGTGCGTATTGGTTGTTGAATTTACGAGTGTCAAATCTAAAGTAATTTTTCCCAATTTTATTTTAGCCGGCTCAAATGAATCAGAGGAGATGTTAAAGTTAGACTACCTATGCACTTTCCAGTTAGACTTCAGGAGGGTGTCGTGACTGTCCAATTTTTTTAGTGTAAAATTAGTTTCCTCTAATTGAAGGAAGAAAATAAATTCTTGGTTCTTTATACCAACCGACCAGGTCAGCTGTTAAGTTACCCGCTTGGATGAGTGCTGGGTTTCTCAGAGTACTCATAGATTGGTCTGAAAGTTTCATCTCTCTAGTGCACATATTGACAGTTTTAGATTATAAGAAAACAACCCCTGTTTTGGACGTGCGTCAGAGGCTAACATACATCATTAAATTCTTCCACGTTGAAAATATTCAACCATTTAACATTTATCAGTGCCTGCTGAACGTTACCAAAATCAACTTAGTTGTTGTTATTGAGCAGGAAAACCTTTCCTTACCTTTTAACCCTCGTATTAGTTTTTTTGCTGTTTATAAAGTCTTCGAAATGTTATTGTATTCTCAAATACCTACATTTTACTTTCGAAGAATAGTATGTTAAGCAGCTAAGCTTGTTGGTCAGTTTTCGGAAGTGATAATGTAATGGTGGGTAGCGTGGTGGGATGGGCTTTTGATGGATTCGACTGGTCATGCAACGAACGACTAACCACTAAATTGCGAAATGGACTGCCTCATTCAACACTAGCAAACATTTCATTTAGAATAGCATTGACTGTATAGAAAATAATTTATTGGGTACAAAAGTTTACTTGTTATAATGATTCTTTTCCTGTTTTCTTGAACGTTAACAAAAATATATTTTTAAGTGGCAATAATTTTGGAATTTTTGTATATTAAACCTTGGGACTCTAAATTATCAAAATTACCAAGTAGTCACCCAAAGCCGTTATATTAGAGTAACATATTAGGGTCAAAATATTGGCATATCTTTTTTTGCCTTAAGTTATCTGGGCTGATATATCGGCCCTTTATGTTCAAAGGACTAAAAGAAGAACACATCATATTTGTTAATTTTGGAATTTTTGTATATTAAATAAAGAGGACACATTATTTATAGGTAAAGTGATAAAGTTATTAATAAACTCTAACTTTTCAATAGGCATACACATTACAGTTGTCGCCCACTTTTATATGAACGCTCAACTCACAAGCAAGTCCGGGGACGGCGCATGCGCGTGACAATTAATAATGCTAACTTTTCTGTACCAATGCTAAAATACACAAGTTGAAAACAAAAACATCTGTCTTCTGTCTTTTTTGTATAGATAACTAAGCGAAAACAACTGGAAGAATTACTGACCACAGAACTGATTACTGAGCAAACCGTATGTAGCATAGCTTTTGTGATTTATCTGGAAACAACGTCTCAAACATGACTTGACCGAACTGTAGTTAAAGTCGGAAGATGAGTTAGTCGATTTTAGAGTTGTGATTGAGATATAAGTGTCAAACGCGTTTTGAATGGAAACGAAGTATCGTTCATCGCTGGCAAAATTCATTTTGAAGAGGTGTAACTGTACAAAAAGAAAATAGAGTCATGACTACCAAACATAAACAAACAGAAACAAGAAAGAAACATTAAAAAAAAATAAACATAAGCATTAAAAGACCAGCATGGCGGAAGTTTGAAAATTGGGTAATATCCCCGAAATATAACATACCAAATAAAGAAACATTATAACGCATAATTTAAGCCTTTTTTTTAAATATTCGAATTGAGTATTGTGTATTTTGGCAGAATTTCATCATTCATGCATGTTTTATCAAAGATGATACAGATTCTTCTTTTTGTGATCTTTGTCATGGGGTCTATAGATCGTATGTATTGAAGATGATGCTAATTCTTCTTTTTGTGATCTTTGATTTTTGTTTTGTTTTCTTACAAGATCTTTTCTAACGGGGTCTAGAGTTAGTAAAAATCACCTAGTTTACCGAACGTTTTCGGTCTCCATTGACCATCGTCAGGGTTGTTACCGTGCATCTTAGTGAGAGTGATTTTTTTCCCTTTTCGTATTGTTTTTTATTTTAATAAATTATTTTTGCGCTGTTACCCGCTAAATTTTTTTCCCGGTAATTTTCTGCACTATTTTTCTTTTTCCTTTCTTTTTTCTTTTTCCTTTTCGTTTTTTTTCTGTTTTTTTTTTTATTTATTTTCCTTCTTCTTGCCGTTATTATCAGAATAGGTGAAGAATTCTGTTGCTATTGTCGAAGTTTATCTTGTTAATAGTTAGATTCTTATTTTTTATTAATATGGCTTCTAACATTATTAGTCTTTGGTGGTTGTTTCATATTTTTAGAATGGTAGTGTTATTAAGAGAAAAAAATTATCGAGCAGGTCACTTTTTATAATGGTACTTTTAACAAGATAATTAAAAAAAATAAGTGACTTTACTTTTGAAATGATCTTTGCATATTTATAAGCAAAAAGAATCATTTAAAGGTAATATGATTAAGATAATGAAATATTATGTTTTTAACAAGTATACGCATTAAATAAAACTAATTCATTTTCCTAATGTATGAAATTTGGTTATGGATAAGATGTATTAAATTATTTTTGATACTTATTTATTTTTGACGGGAATTTACACTAGTTTTGATTTTAAATGTTTAGTTTTTATCTAATGTAATGTTTGATTTGATAATGTACAGTGGACCAGAAGAATGAATTACATTTTCTTAAAAGATAAAGAAAAAAAGCTAAGCAATAAAACGGATATGTGTTCCGTTTGAATGCGCACAAATGGAAGGAAACTGAAGCAAAATCATTAAAGTCAAGAAAGAAAGCAATATGGAAAACACATGCCAAATAATTAATTTTCACGCTGTTCTTTCTTTTGAATTGTTTAGTGTCAAATGCATTAAAATGTGATCAATTACAGAGAAGCTAATAGCATTCAGTTATTTTTCATTGACTATACAAGACTAGCAATACTACCTGGCCCTTCTTGGCAGTTGCGTTTAAAACCTTTATAGCAACATTTTCCGATTAAAAACCAAATCAAATTCGTTTGACAGGTTTGAATAATTTATGTATCAAATTTAAAGTTTATATACCAAAAATTGATAAGGCAGTTTGTTAGACGAATTTTCACAGATAATGTCACTTTTAATCTAGCAATATTACCCGGTGTTGCCCGGGTTGTGTTTGAGCCATTGCAGCCTTTTTCCGATTGAAAACTAAATCAAGTCCATTTCACAAGGTTGAATTATCCATATATATCAAATGTCAAATCTGTAGATCGCAAATTAGCATTTCAGCTTTATAGAGACTATTATTAAGGACATGGTCACTTTTGTACCAACAACTAGCAATGTCACCTGCTTTTGCTCGGTTTGTTAATGCGTTTGTCCCATTAGCAGCTATTCATACAAAGACCTAAATCAAATTTCTTCTACCGATCTAAATACACGATATATTAAATGAGAAATATCTACACCAAAGACGTGCAAATTAGTTTGGAGGTCTGTAGCCAAAAAAGGTTTGAAAAACCTTTTCAATTGTAGTCAGTAGAAGGTGTAAAACTTTATTTTATTTTCAACAATCCCTCTAAAAGCAGATTTTTTTCTATTTTCCATTGTGTATGCTTATCCTAGGTATTATGAAATAATTCCTTTTTAAGAAAACTTCCAGACATATAAAGTACAACTGAGTGAATTTTCGAGAAAATCGATCCAATCGTTTCGAAGTCTATATGGAACAAAGTCACACACAGACATATACACAGTAAGACATACACCTAGACATACACATATACATACAATCATTCAGTTAAATATAAGTATAGATTCTAGATAGTCTTTTGATTTTTTTCTATACAAAATGTGCACTACAATTTATTAAAAAGACAGGTAGATAAATGACATAAAGACGGACCTACGAATTAAGCCTTCTAACCATTAATAATTCTGGTATCAAGTCGGATTAGGCGAGTAGCCATTGGGTAGTTGGCATTGGGTAAGTCAGCGCGGATGTGTTGGACGATAGTCACAGATCACGTTATTTCTTGTAGTCCGTTTTAACACAGTATACAATTATAAACCGTATATCAATGTCCGTTTACAAGTGTTTATCCATCAGCCACAAGAGCAAGATGGATAGACAAATAGACAAATAGATAGATAGACACATAATCATGCTTAGGGTTCACCTAGGCCTCAAAATGCGGAGAGGGCACAAGCTTCCTAGGGGCCGCAACACTCTTTAGTTTGCAGATCAATTGTGATAAAAAAAAATTACCAAAATAATTAATCATTAGGAATTATCAAAAAGCATTATCATACATGTATGTTAAAATGTATCCTTATCAACACGTCTATCCTTATTTCCCTCCATTCCCTCTCTCCTTCTCTCTCCTTTAGTATGTTGAGAGGGATGTGCAAAAGTTACATTATGTGGGTAAAGGGACTGCAAAGCAAATCCTGGATGGGGGCCGCGATGTTTCGTAGCATGATACTGATGGCGCTTTATGTTTTTAGTAATTTATTGAGCTGAAAAAATATGACTATGAGTGAGAAAGTTTAGAAAAAACACATCAATTAAAAATCACACACAAAACATAGCAAAGTTCATGCGTTCACCTTTGATAACTGCTGTGTTGGAACGTCCCTCTAAATGGGCTGCGTATATAAAGCTGGACGCTTAACACACAAGCAGGGTAGTTAGTCCAGGTTGATGTTTACTTTTCTGTACCAATGTTAAAATACACAAGTTGAAAAAATATCTGTCATCTGTCTTTTAGGTATAGTTAACTAAGCCATAAAAACGATGAGGAGATATGGAAAAAATATTCCCCCATTCATAACAAATATATTAGTTGACTTTTAAACTCAAATATTATTTTATTTCAAGACTATTCCAAATTCATACCATTGTGCAACGAAAGTGGAGCATTGCAAAAAGCTTGGATTCTGGAATCGTATTACACGAGTTCAAATCCCAGTAAAGAAAAAACAAAAAACTTCGCTTTTACCTTTAGCTACCTCAGGCAGATGGGGCTTGTTAACTTGGAAAGTATCTAATCTAGGTGAAAGTCTACACTGATTAAAAAAAAGCTCCATAAGATGAGCACATAAAAATGGTCTTGTACCTAGACTGGGTTGGTGTTCGACTAAGCAAATAGATCCAATTTTTTTTACAATTTCAAATGTTATTTACTTAACTTATATCTATTTAAATGATTCAGATTTGAACTCTCATTATAACATAGCCAAGTCCAACTGACAATCCAATTTTCTGTCTGTGTGTAGGTGTGCTTATGAGTAATTCAGCAGGATTTTTAGTTACTCAAATACGAAGGTATTTCTATATCTTCTATTTTTTAAAAGTTATTTTGCACTCCAGAATACATTTTTCTACATAGTCATATCTCTATCTCTTATTGGGCAACGACGGAACGGCATTGGTAAATGCTTGGGCCCTGGAATTGTAGTACGCGAGTTCAAATCCCAGTCAAAACCATTACATTCACCTTTAGCTGTCTCGGGCAGATGGGGCTCGTTAACTCGG
>JAUZSX010341228.1:0-23561 GCA_034780655.1 Idiosepius hallami
ATGATGCTGGTTGTCTTGTGCTGCAGGATCTTTGATTCATACAATCCTGCTTTGCATCCTTTTCGACAGGCTATTATACTGTTATGTAATTATGTTGCGGTGAGAGAGCTTTTAGTCTGAAGAAAAATCTCTTTCTATAAGGTTTTGTTCAGATTTTTCTTAATCTAACATTTGGTAACCAATAGCTTTCCTGAGTTACCACAAAGTGCACCAAACGTATGGTTGGGGGTGGTGTTTAACCTCACCAGTTTATAGGGTTTTCCAATCTATTTCAGAGGTGTTTGGTTTTCCAACGTTGGGTGAACCAAACTATTCACCATAGATCTACTTCGTCGAGCACGAACACAAGTTAGGCTCAAGGCCATTTATACGTGCTCTTCATACTTTGGATTTTTGCATTCAGTGTTGTTGCTCTTCCCCTAGATGGGCTGTGCCTGTGCTGTGGGTACTCTCCTGAGTTAACGAGCTGCATTTGCCCGAAGTAGCTAAAGATGAATATTATGGTTTTGACTGGGATTTGAACTCGCGTAGTACGATTCCAGAGTCCAAGCTTTTAATAATGTCCCGCCCTCGCGGCTCAAGGGGTGATATGTAGGTATCAGTCAGTGGGGTGACATTTGAGTGGATGAGTGGTAAACAATTGCGAAACAATTTTTCAAAAAAATGTATAAATATTGAATTTATATGCAAATTGTACTTTGCGGCGGGGGGGGGAGCGTGTCTACGTAAGGCTGAAGCAAAAGTATCTGCTGGCTCTCATTAACCGAAACCGGGTTTTGATACCTTAGGACAATGAATGCACTGAAGCCACATACATACATCGACAGGAAGATAATTGACAAGTTTGAAGAGAGCTGCTGACTGGACGCGCATTTGATATTCTGACACACCCAACAACCTACAATCCTGACTGTCTGTGTGTGCTCTCTCTCCCTCCACTTACACTCATAACGGTCTTTTTCCGTTCAATTTAACATCTGACTCGTTTGAGGATGTCCAGGAAGAAGCGTGTCAAGAATTCGTTGATTCGAAGCTGGGTGAAAAATGGTATTTTTAGCGACTCGAAAGCTTACAACAATCAATGACAGAAAGTCTCAGAAAATGATGGGCTTTAAAAAAAAAATGGGCTTTTTTAAAAAAAAAAATGGGCTTTTATTTTTTTGAAATAGTAAAAAAAAAAAAAACAATTATAAAGTTTTTATTTTTATGATAGAAAAATGTTTCGCTCTTTTTTCTTATTTTATTGAATTTGGCTACCTTCGATTTGACAGTAGTGAGTGAGTGACTGACTGACTGAGTGAGTGAGTGAGTGACAGACAAAAAAAAAAAAAAAAAAGAACAGAAAGTAAAAGAAAGGAAACGTAATAGAAATTAAATTGAGTACAGACAGGTAGTAACTACAATTGTGTGGAAAATTTGTCAACATCATATTATCACTTATTTGATAGAATTCATTTTAATTAAAGAAATGGATGGTAAAAATCACCAAAAGGGATTTTTAAATGTTTATAAAACAAAAGGGAGTAATTAATGTATTTAATTTCAGAAGACAATACAAATGGTTGTCTTTATCGTATTTCAAAGCAGCTTCTTTCTTTACCCATTTTGCTTCCAAGAACTACATTATATTAATTACTTTTTCCTTTCCCTTTTCCCTTTATATTTAGCACACTTTTTGTCGTTTTTTTTTCCGGTCATTTTTCTAATTAAAATGAGTTTTATTGTAACGTGATGGCGGCCCATACATGGACGAATGATCGATACAGGCAGTGGGTAAGCTGGAAACGGAAGGACCACCCACTTTTAGAAAATGTTGAAATTCGGTTTCTGGCCCTTCCAAGAGGTCTTCATGCCGGTTTGGTCTTTTGAAAAAGAAAGATGGAACGAGGTGAAGACCAGGGATGTTCTTTTCACAGTTTTATTTTATGACCATCTTGACCGCCGCCGCGAGGTGT
Source organism: Idiosepius hallami (assembly GCA_034780655.1). Taxonomy (NCBI): domain Eukaryota; kingdom Metazoa; phylum Mollusca; class Cephalopoda; family Idiosepiidae; genus Idiosepius; species Idiosepius hallami. Next base: position 1,956 of record JAUZSX010341228.1, read on the forward strand.
GACTCTCTCTGCTCTATTTTTCCGCGCCACCCCTTTTACATACAACCGGTTGGTTATTCCCCGAATCTAACCGATAAGACTCGAGGTATATCGAATCGCCTTGTACCTAAGCAACATTACATTATCAGCAAATTCTTTTTCCTCCTCCACACTGACATTTTCGAGAATATATACGAGGGTAGTTCCAAAAATAATGCCTAATAGATCAGAGAAAATTGCAAATTGCATTGATTTAGTTTGTTCTGTTCAGTCTTCAGGACTGAACTTATGCATTCAAGACCAAACAGTTTCATCTCTCTTTTGGGGATATAGACAGTGTGAGACTATGAAAGTAACCCCTGTCTTGGGTGTGCGTTAGAAGCAGACATGAGTCATGGAATTCCTTCGTGTAGAAAAAATTGAGCCGATGTACATTTAGCGACCTCTGTTGAGCATTTGCGAAGCCGATGCAGTTGATTTCAGAACAATCAGGATATTGGTTCGTCGATTTCTGAGTGGTGACAAAGAGATGAAGGACAAAGTACCCCATGGACATAAAAATGGGCCACTTCTTCGTTCATCGCTGGCAAAAGTCCCATTGAAAATCTCTACACACTTACTATGAATTTTCTCATTTCTCATATACTTCCACATTCGTCAAAAACTACTAATCCAAAACCCCTTTGTCGCTATCCGTATCTCCCATCCTCTCTCTTTCTTTATTTTTCTCTCTCCCTCTCTCTATGAGCATTCGCTACAGACCGTTCAATAGACGCCAGGGCTAACTAGCTACCTGGATGCCTAGCCGGGAGATTTTCAATGAACCACGGGCTTTTTTAAGGTTATTATTTGTACTTTTTCACTACTAATCTTAAACGCCAACATAATCAAGTACAAATATTAAAAAATGTTGAATTTCTTAGCTATTAATGTTGGATATCGGACTAAGAGAAACTTTTTTTTTATAACGGCGGCTAACAGTTCGCATATTGAACATTTTTATCAATTTTGTGGGGTTTGTTTTCTCGAAAAAATTTAATTAATTTTTTTAGAAAAAATTTTTTTTTCAGGGTTTTGATCCAGCTGCCGGACCCGTCGGTCACTGTCAACCCTGCCACCCATGGTGGTACGTAACTGGTGGTCTCTCTGGTCGTCCGGCCGGTCGGTCCGGTTGTTGGGTGTTAGGGTTAAGGTTTTGATTCCTTTTATTTTTTTAGCGTTAGGGTTTGTTTTTTTGTTTTTTTCAGAAAAAAAAAACCCTAAACTTAAAAAAAAATCCTAGCCCTTACGGACCCGACCAACCAACAACCACTTGGACCTGGCCTGGCACTTGGACCATAATCCTAAACAAAATAAAATAATTAAATTTTTAACTGAGAAAATGTTTATAATTTTCATTGCACAACAAAAACCACAACCATTAAGATTCAATTTTTACGAGGTGGCAACTTTTTAAATTTATTACCGGTAAATTAGCTTTCTTCCCCCATTTGACAGGTTGAATTGATTGACCATCAGACAAATAAAAAAAAAGACTTACCAAAAAATTAACATTAAAAAAAGAAAAGAAATGCAAATCTTGAAAACTTAATTTAAAAAAAGCCAAAAACCCTTTACTCTACAATAATTTTTTTTTTTAAAGTATATGATAAGAAAATAGATTTCATCCTCAGGGAGAATTTTTTATTTATATAAAACCGAAGTTCAGAGTATTATTACGCACATTAAGATTTACTTAACTTTGGTGTTTATTTTTTTTTATCATTTGAGCGAAATCGTGTCGGTTACAGCTTACCGTTTCACGATTTATATGTGTCGCAAAATAGTTTTAACAAAACTAGAAATCAGTCATACGAAATCGATTTAATTTAATTACTATTCAACATTTTCAGCTACAAGAAGTTTTAATTTTTGTTTCTTTTAAATAGACAGAATTTAAAAAAAATTTTCCATGCATTAAGTGTTGAAGCTTTAAAAAGATTTGTTAATAACTATTGAATATTGAGAGTCAAACGGTGTCTCTGTTTTGTAGTTCACTTCACTTGTAGTGTTAGTTTGGACCACAAAGGCAGCCAGCAAAGTAAACACTAAAAACACTCCATACAAAGAAGTAAGATATTTATTTTTATTTTTAAGTGTTGTTTTCGTTCGAGCTAATTTTAAAAAGAAATATATATTTTTAATCCATTTATCATTGTTTCTTGAAAGCTGACACTTAAAAACAGTGCAGTCAGTACACTACACTACATTACACTGAGCAGTGGAATTAAAACACTAAAAAAATAGCACCTAAAAGCCATGTGTATATTGCAGAAATTTTAAGTTTAGCATTAAAAATGGTTGTTGTTTTCTATTTTAGCGGTCTTTTACCTCATCCTAGAAACAGGTTTAATGTTCATAATTATTTTTATTTATATAAACGAATTGCTTAATACTGAAAAATCAATCGCTTCTAGTTGCATTTTTTAGTCTAATTTATTTGGAAATAGTTTTTTCGAAGGTTGTTATTGGCCCCCAAAAATCACTAACAACAAAAAGCAAACCTTAACTCTTCATTATCTCTACTTAATCAAACAAAGTTTTAATTCATTTATTGAGACTAAAAAATAATTCGTTTAGAAATAGTTACCAACAGGTTTTCGATGCAGAAACAGTAAGGAAGAGCCAATACACAACAACCGGTGACTCCAACTCCACTGAGGTCGATCGCCGGCGGTCATTATTTGATTTCACAGGACATTTAAAATTTTTAATGTTTTGTTTCTCTAACGAAAAATTTATTTAAATTTGCCAAGATTAAATCCAAAGCTATTTTCATTTTTAAATTGCAAGTCGTTGAATTGAGCCGACAGAATTCGACTCCAGTTTTGTTGTTTTTTAATTTACTTAAGGTCTTTTTTTTTAATTCAATTCCTGTCTTCAAAATAGGATGAAAAAATATATTCAAAGCTACAAATTTTGCATACTCTAAAAATAAAGCAGCCAAATAAAACTTTTTTTTTACAAGGATATGAATAAAATAAAAGTCGATGACAATTCGTTTTCTGTCAACTGTTTAAAAATGGCGTGTTGTTGGTTTCATAGCAACTCAACGAAGAAGCTTCTGCTTTCGTGAACAAATTGTATCTCTTTTATTACAATAAATATTAACAAGATTAGAATAAGAAAAAAATCAAGAGTAAAATATTAAAACAATCTTTTTTTTTAAACCCAAAAATCTTCAAGTCAAAAATTTAAAAAAAAATCAAATAGTTCCTTTTATTTCGTAATCAGTTTCGATTCGTATTTTATTTTAGTTTCCGATTAAAACGGTAGGGAATCCGGCAGTTTTTTGTATTTACGCCCGGTCCGGTTATCTCTCAAATAGGGTCCATAAATCTATCCGGGACACTTACACCGTCAAATCACTTTCACTTTTTCAAATTTGTTACTTTTTCATCTCGAATGATAAAGTCATACGCTTCTTGCTCTACGATATTACAAAATATTTACCGAAATATTTTTTAACTGCCAATTTTTTTTTTTTAGAAAGAGTCTTGATTAAAAGAAAAATAATTATTATTCAATAAGAATATTTTTTTTTGTAATATCGTGTAGCAGGCGTAACTTTATCAATTTTAATGAAGAAAAATAGTTCTCAGATTTTTTTTATTTTTAAAACCCTAATTTTGACGGCAGTGATTACAACTATCCGCACCTTTCGAAAACAGGGACCATAAATCTGTCGGACACTTTTTGCATTTTCACCGTCAAATTACTTTTTCATCACGCGTGTTAAAATTCTCTAAAATTGATGATTTCTTTCTTTCTTTTTATATTCAATAATTATTCTTTTTTTGTTTTGTTTTATTTGGTTTTGATTTGGGTTAGGATTAAATAAATAGTTCTAATTTATTTAAATATTTTCTTCGTTTACTTCATTTAAATTAAATCAAGTGTTTACGTCAAAATCGTATAAAAATACGTGACTTGACGGTGAAAATGCAAAAAAAGTGTCCCCGACAGATTTATGGTCCCTGTTTTCGAAAGGTACGGATAGTTGTAAACACTGCCACTAAGCGAACCAAAACAATAAAGCCATGGATTCAGTCTGACAGATGAAGGGGACTTAATTGGGTGGCGGGTGTATTCTTTTTGGCGGGGGCTCTTCTAGAAAAGATCCAAGAATTAACCTAGCTTTTTTTTCTTTTAGAAAAATGTTGCTGCTTTGTAAAATTTCTAATAAGAAATTTTATTTATCTGCAGGCAAATGGGATTGCTGACAGATCCTCGCCAACGGCGACGTTTTGTCCTGATCATTTCTCGCTACAACAACCGTTTGTGTGCCTTGTTTTATATAAGTGGTCTTCTTTGGTTCCTTGGCCTTGCTTATGTCTACCTGAATGCTGGAACCTATTTTTCTGAGAATGCTCTTCTACCAGGTGAGTTTAAAATATCTTCATTTTACTAGACATACATTATTGACAACATAGACATTATTTATTTCTATGATGATTGATTTGTCAGAACCACAATTTCAATTTTAGAGATTTATTTTAAACTAGTGTACCTATATGTGAAAAATTCATATGAATAAAAAATAAGTCTAGGCCCTATCCCTGCTACCCTCATGATTTCTGCTTCCCTCTGCTCCCCTCTCGTTTGCACATGCTCCCCTCGCCATCTCCACTTCCCTCTCTTTCACCTACTCCCCTCACTTCCATCTGCTCTCCCTCGCCATCCTTGCTCTCCTCTCTTTTCCCTGCTCATCCCCTGGCTGGCCTGGCCCACAACAACAACAACCGTCGGACGGCCCTAGGTTAAATTAATTACATAAAATTTATTGCATTCAACTACATTATTGTTATTCTTTTATAAATAAACAAAAATACACAAAAAGATTTAAGGGACGTAATTCTTAACTGAATGATTCTAAGGGGAACTACTGTTAAAACTTTATTAGTTACTTACAAAAATATATATATACGTATACACCTGGCTTTTTATATAAAGGGAATGACTAGTTCAAAATATTTGGTTTTAAAGATGATGTATTTTATATTGAAATATTGCATTTTTTCCGCATATGATTCATTTAAGACTAATTTTATACATTAATTTACAAAAAGATTTATTTAATCCAATATGCATGCCCATTAAAAATGACAAGTTTAAAAAATAATTAAAAAAATCTAAATAATGTATTTTTTTCCCCCACATATAATTAACTAGCAGAATAGCTTGGCATTGTCCTGCAACTCAAAAATTTTTTGTTTGGCCAAAAATGTATTGAAATCAAATTATAGATTTTTTTATATCTTTTAACAAAGTTCCAGACAGCTGTATTGATCTTATTTGTTTTACACACAATTTTGTTAACATTCCAATCCCTACAAGAAATTTGTACCTACAGGGTGTGAAACAAGTGCACTAACAAATGGCCCACAATGCAGTTATGCATTTATAATGACATTTTTTTATGATTTTACTCTTAACTGTAACAGCGCTATTCCTTTAAGAAACTATTTTTTTTTATTTTCAATAATTATCATAAAACCTACACAAGAACACACACACACAAAATTCTATTTATATAAATAGGTTATATTTAAAATTAAGTTTTATGCATTAACAAAACCAACTATTTTAAATGGATCATTTTTAAAGTAGTAGTAGATTTATTCATATTTAAAAGCCCAAGTAAATATATTTAAAGCCCCTGAAATTGTGTTAAACTGTGTCAACAACATACTATCTTTTAAAGGAAATATTTTGGGTCTTTTATTTTTGCTTTTCTTTTATTATTGAATGATCTTCTCTGACGTCCATTCTAACTGTGGTTCTTCTGCATCATTCCAAAAGTAATGCCTCCAATTTTTTTTATTTTACCCCAATCAATCACAGGGGATTGCAAATTCCATTCTTATAATAACTGAACTCATGAAATCAAAACCTGAAAGTTTCATCTCTCTGTTGCAGACATTAATGATGTGAGACTCTAAAAAAGCATCGACTTCCACATCATGAACAAATGTCAGAAGCACAAATGCATTATTGAATTCCTCCATATTGAAAAATTAAAGTAATCAACATTCACCTGCACCTGTTGAATGTTTATGAAGCCAATGTAGTTGATGTTAGCACCATTGGGAAATGTGTTCGTCAGTTCCTGGTAACAAATGTGAGTGATAAAGTGCACTCAAACATGAAAAATGGACTGCCTTGTTCATTGCTGGCAAAAATGTATTGAGAATGGTGGTAACTACGTAGAAAAATTAATTCTGGAGAACAAAAGGTCATTCATTTTAATGGTATGATTGTCCTCTTCAACTTAAAAAAAATAACCTTGAAAAAATAGGTATCATTACTTTTGGAACAATCTTTATACATGTACTTGTTAGTGCTACTATTTGTAATGCTGTTCATCTATGAATTTATTTTGGTTTAATGATTTAATTTCTACATTGCCTTAATCTATTTTATGATTTCTATTTGTTCAGGTTTGGTTGAGGGTGAATTTTATACAGAAGCGGATGTAAAACTATATAAGAATGAAATGAAACAAGAAATGGACAAAGACAAAAGGTTTGTCAACCCACCAAAATCTTCAATTTTGAGCTTAAAATAGTTTACTTGCTTATTGCTTGATTCCCACAAAGATACAAAAAGGCAGAGTGATCTAAATATTGTTCATTAGAATTTACGCATTGAAAACTGGAAGAATATAATATTACTAGCTGGGCCCAGGTAAATTACACAAATACTATAATTGACTGGCTTGATCCATATTATAGACTTGCTGGATATGCATAAATGGCATGGTACTGTTACAGACTAGCTGGACACATATAAATGATATGAAACTATTATAGACTAGTTGGACCCATGTAAATGGCCTGATAGACTAGCTAAACCCATGTAAACAACATATAGGATAGCTGGACACCCGTAAATTACATGATATACACTTAAATAAATTTTTATGGTTTTAAACAAACTCTTAATTTATAGGTGGTGTTTTAAACTGATGTGCTAGTGAACAAGAATAACAGTAGCTATTCAAAATATTTCACCTTTTTTAGTGTTTTTAATCACCCTATGAATTCCAACTTTTTAGCACATGAAAATATTAATCTAATTATTATTCCAGGTTACTCTCTCGTGAATGGTTGTTTTCAAAATTTGAAGAGCTTGGATTGGAAGTTCATGTTCAAAACTATACTGTAAAATATCCTTTGCAGTTGTTGGGAGATCAGGTGAGATTTTTTAGGGGCCATGTTTGAGGTTTGTGCTTGGGCAAAACTTCTAAGATTAAAACATTAACTACTTAGATCTCACTATTGATCAATAAATATTTATAACTTTTTCAAAAGATAAATTCTCACCTTACAAAACAGATATGCAAATACTCTAACCAAATCCTACATTAAATGTCTTATAAGAGTTGGTATGCCACTAAACAGATCAGCCTTCTTCCCAAGCCTTCTCTACAAGCATCCACCAAACCTAACATGGCTGGGTATTTTTTTGTTGAGTCGTTCATTGCATTTGTAAGCAGAGGGAAATAAGCAAGGAGAGTAACTGAAAGAACAACTCCAAGAGAATTTAAACTTCAAACTAATTTATTTCTATATAACTCTTCCTTACGTCACTAGAACTAGACTAATCTATTAACAAGTTTATGGCTTTAGACCAGGCCCAAAAGCTATTAACCTCTTTTAAGAGGAAGATTTGAGATATCAGGAGAAAACAAGATCTAAGATATTGTTAACTTCAATTCCCATTCTGGTGGACCCATACAATATACAACAGTAAACTAGACAGAAAACAAGCGATTTTTATTTTTTCATTTATGCGATATTTGATTTTGTTTCAGAATGTCCCAGGCCAGAATGTATATGCAATACTGCGTGCCCCCAGGGCAAGCAGTACTGAGGCTGTTGTCTTATCTGTTCCCATTCGCTCTCAAAGCATGATAACAAAAGCATTAACAGACACCAGTGGTGGAATTGCATTAATGCTTGCTCTTACCAAATTCTTTAAAAGTAAGTATTTTCTCTTCTTCCACAAAATTTTGTCAATCTGACATTTTATTCTCTGTTTTTTAGGTAAATTCTTCCAATAAGACAACCATCATTTTTTATTAGGTTGTCCCAAAAGTTTGGCTGAATTTGATTCAAAACTGGCTGAATGGTATTTTCACCAGATTCAAAAGTACCTTAGTAGAAGGTACAGATTATAGTATTACTATTTTCATCTGGATTAAGAATTGGTGTTTTTTAAAATATAGATTTAAGCATTATTTGGTCCCCTTTGGAAATTAATTCAGCCCAAGTTCCTAAATACTAATACTGATGTTTACTGACTAGGGGTAAATTGAGCTGAGGATTAATGTACGCTCCATTGTTCCACCCCTAGCAAGTTCTCCAGATTTGGCAACATTATAGTCTAATCATGTTGGAAACACCAGTTCCTGTCAAAAACATTTCAGCCTGTATACCTTCTGATCTTCAGGGTTTTTTTTTTATCACATTTGCAAGTTTTCTTGTCTAAGTTATGAACATCTATAGAACTTCAAATCAAAACATTTTATTTAATGAATGGGGGTAAGATTGCACTTATTCTGTTCATCATGAACAAATAAGTGTTTAGAATGTTAAAGATTTTTGGTTATTTTTGCTTATATTTGGGTGCACCAGGCGAAACATGAAGATGAAGATACCAATAAAAATGAAGACAAGTCTAAAAAAAAAAAAGTTCAAAAACAAATTATCAAGCCTCATCTCAAGAATTCTTGACTAGAATTACCTGAAAAAGCCTGGTAGAGGGTACATCTGCTGAAATGTGAAAGATAACAATGAAAATAAGAACAACAGTTTGAAAACTCCTAATGCAAATTTTTAATGCTTCATCTGAAAAATAAAATTAATTTTCTAATATTGTATTTTGTTTCTCTTCAGAACAGACTTACTGGTCAAAAGATATAATCTTTTTATTTACTCAGCATGAACATATTGGAATGCAAGCTTGGTTAGATGGTTACCACCAAGTACAGTCATCAGAGTGTAAGTATCATAAGTTTTAAAAGGTTATCTTTAAAATGAAGAGTTGGTTAGGATTTGTGCAATTTTACTCAATAGGGGATGAGATTTAGCAGTCAGGTAAAAATACAGAGAAACTAAATACCGCACCATGTCAAAAAACTTGAATTGCCTAATGTGAAGGTTTACAGTTTAAGACCAAGCCAGCATTATTAAATGAAAATTAAAGTTTTGTAGTTATAGAAAAACAAAATGACATATAATCCTGGACATTCATCCTGCATCCATTAACATTATTGCTATTTAATAAAAAGCAATATTCCGCTAAAAACACTTCCTATTGAAACATGTTGCACTTACATGAATATATCCTGTTAACATGGGTTATCTATGATAAATAATCTGTGGCAAACTTGAATTCATAAATATTAACCATTTGTTGCAATAGTCAGCAATATTGTAATCATCAGTAGTGAAGAGAACTTTGAGGAATTCTAAATGTATTTTATGTGGTGTTTACAGTTAATAATCTTGCATTAATAAATGTACATATATTGAACAAAAATGTCAGTTTACATTATTGATAGAGAATAAACCGTAAATGTTAAGTATGTCATGGTTGCGCAGACATTCATGATTCATGTTTTATTAAAACAATATTTTTACTTTCTACTTCAATTTTGGGAGTTAGGGGGTCATATTAAATTAAGCAGAATTAAAATATGAAAAAAAAAAAAAATAATATTAAGAAATAAATCCCTGTAAGGGTATTTGTAATTCATAACCCCACAGATCTAAATGGATCTTTGTTAGCTGATCCTGGTTCTATCAAAACAAGCTGATTTTTGTTATAATTTTTTTTTTTTTTTCAGACATATTCCCAGGGACAGTTTGGGGTCGTAGTGGCTCTATTCAGGCTGCTCTAAACCTAGAAATCCCTCCAGAAAAAGTAGCTTATTATAACATCAAGATAGAAGGCTTGAATGGACAACTGCCTAATTTGGATCTTGTCAACCTTGTTGTACGATTGTGTCGAAGAGAAGGAGCTGCAATAAGGCTTCACAATCAAGTAAAAATAACACTATTTTTATTTCTTATTCTCAAAAAAAAAAGATTCAATTTTTTTTTTAAATTTTGCTTTTTATACACACCAGCTTTTACTATAACCAGATCTCTGTGTGATAGTTTGATGGCCACTTGGTTTGATGACCCTCATATGTCAAATATGACAGTGGTATCCATAATGTTTTGAATCCTTATATACTTTATGAAAGAATTTTATTTTGAACTTCATACTGCAAACTGGCCTGAGTTATTTGTTAAAAGCAAATGAAAAGTGATAATTCAGAAATTGAAAAACGTTATGAGAGTTAGGTCATGTGATTTTAAGAATTCTTCTAAAAAAAATTTGAATTGAAAGAAATGAGTGTGGTGTTTCATGCATCATGAGACTTCAAATTAAAATTAATGTGGTATTAACATAGATTTATTAAGGTAAGTTATTTCTTTGGGATTGGTAATTAAATTGAATTAAATAGACTAAATTAATTGAAGTTGTTTCATTGAAAAAGATTAAATATATGAACAATGGAATGTTAGGATTTGAAATTTTAAAATTGTTGTAAAGAATTAAAAAGATTTTTATTTTTTTTATTTTTTAAGAAATTGTAAAAATTCAAAATTAAGTATGCAATTTTTTCTTGAGTGAGTAGATAAGAAGTCATATTTTCATACAAAATGCATTTTTATTTTCATTTTTTTTAAATCTATGTATAAAAACATTATAAAAAATTAGACATATAGGAATACTATGTTATTATTTATTTTTGGGCTTGTTTCGATTTTTAGGTATTATCAAGACAAAAATCATAGGAGAAAAGTAAAAAAAAAATATTTTGAACATTTGAAAAAATGAAAAGTTTTCATCGATAATTAAATAACATTCCTATATATCTAATTTTTTATTATATTTGAAAAAAAATCTATTTCCCCCCCACACACACATGTTTATGTATGTTTGTGTGTGTATATATATATATATATATATATATATATATATTAGTTCCAACTATTTGTAATTCCTTATCAGTCTTATAAAATTATGTTCCTGGATTGTAAAGAATTCTCGATATTCTTAACTTCTTTTTTTATATTCCAGTATGACTACCATGACACTGAAAGCTTTAATGGTTTTAAACACTCTCTGTTGACAATGTTGCGTATGATGAAGACCCAGGCATCTGGATCTCCTTCTGGCAATCATGGACTGTTCCATCGTTATCATATAGAAGCTGTCACCCTGCAAGGAATGAGTCGAGTTCCTGGACAAAAGACTTTTGGCCTTATGGTCACTGGCCGGTATGCATAAGCCAAACCATAACTCATTAAAGCATGAATTATACCCAGAGTTAACTGGGCTCTGGATATTTTTTGAAGTTTTCATTTTCTAAACTACAAATTATTAGAGTTGTTAAGGGTTAATATCAAACAGGAGTTGGCAATTCCAATCTAAATGTTTTCAACGTAAATGTAATGATCTGAATTCTCATTTATCATATCTACAAAAATCAAGACCAGTTATGTTTTAATCGCTTTTATTTATCTACTCAAATCTACTATAATATTAATCTAATATGTAATGACTAGGGCTATGACAATATGTTTTTATTAAAGAATATGCTTGTCACATATCTATTTATTTTACATTGATATACAAAAATAATTAAAGCTGAATGGGTTAAAAGTGTAAAAACAATAGAATCTAACGAAGGAATTAGGTGATTTAATTATTTTAATTTCGAATTAAAACTAATTGGATCAATTAAAATGACATTTTTTTGCCCCTTTTTTTATTTGCAATCTTTTATTTCCCCCCAGAATTGTCGAAGGAATATTCCGAAGTCTGAACAACCTTTTGGAACGATTTCACCAGTCTTTCTTTTTCTACATAATGCCAGCCACAAACCGGTACATCTCCATTGGTCTTTACATGCCACCTTTTAGTCTAATGGCTGCAGCAGGATTAATCAAAGTATCCTTTTCAAAATGAAACACTAAACAAAAACAGCTGAGGTAATCTGTTGTGACTTTGTAAAGCAGTAAAGTGAAATACTTCAGTTTTCTAAGATCAGACCAAATTAAGGAATTTTTCTGAAATTTCTTTAAAAATCAACTAAAAATCATGTAATTATCTAATCAAAACGAAATTTTTACCAATTATTAAATGAAGAATCAAATTTATTAAGGTGTTTTAATAATTGATTTATAAATATATATTTTTTTTGTTTTTCTAAAATCTTTATCCTCCTCAAAAACAGAAAGTATCATGTGAAGAAGTAGGGGTATATAGGCCTTATAAAGTTCATTTTTCACTTAATAATTGGTGAACATTTCATTGATTTGATAATTACCTGATTTTTGGTAGATTTGCAAGAGACACTCTGTTAAGAAAAATTCCCCACTACTGTGTTATGAAGTCACAACACTAAAGTAGATTACCACAGTTGGTTCTTGTAATGAAGTGCAATAGGATTTTTTTTTTGGGGGGGGTCATATCGGATAAAAATGTATAAAACTAATAGGTTTTAAACTTTTATTAGCTGATTTTTATATGTTAAATATTTTTAAGAAATTTTTTAATAAAAACTTATAATATTTATTTTCTTTGTCAAGTTTTATGTAAATGAAGTGTAATAAATTTTTAAAATCGTTTTTATTATATATATATATATATGTATATATATAGGATTTCTTTTAAAATTCAACAAAGAATTTTATACTTACTAATGAGTGTTAACAGAAGTTGCTTGCTAATGATGAATTCTGGAATAACTGTTTTAATTACTTTGTTATTGCATACCATGAAATAATTTATAAGATGATAATTTTATTGATAATATAATAATATTCAAGTTAAAATGTTGTATATTGATACTTATAATAATATTTAATAGGATATGGTTAACAGATGTTACTTTTTAATGATGAATTTTGGAACAACTGTTTTAATGGCTTTACTTTGTTATTTTATGCCGTGAAACGCTGTGTGTTTTTGTTTCTCCTTAACAATCTTTTCCAGGCAATTGCAATGTGGATTGGACCTGAGAAATCACAACAACAAGAAGAAAAACCTGACAAAAAGAAAGCTAACAGCCAATCTGAAGAGGAAAAAAAAGGTGAAACCGAAGCAGAGATGAACACCAACGTGAAAGAACATAGTAAAGAAGAAGAAGAAGAAGAAATTGCCAAGGCAACCAGTACAGATTCACCTGAAGAAGACAATAATGAAAATGATATTAATGAGGAAGAAGATGAGGAGGAAGATGAGGATGATATAGAGATTGATGATGATGATGACGATGATGAAGATGTTATTTCTAGTAGTGATATGACCAAGGCTAAGGTTTGTATTTATTTATTCTATTACATTATCTTCATAATTGATTCAAGATATTGAAATTGATATTAAGGTTTATCAATATTTGGTTTCAATGTGGTTGGAGGAGGAGGGGAAATGGATTTTTTTGAAAAATGGCTTTTGAAGAACTATTTTTTTTTTTTGCTGTTGTCCTCATCCTTATTATTCTTATACACGTTTCTGCTTATAAACCCTTCTGCCGTCTCCAGGAGAAAGCCTTCGGCAAAAACGTTGTGTATATAAAAATAATAAGGATGAGGACAACAGTCTGAAAAATAGTTATTCAAAATATCAAGTCTCATCCCAAGGGTCCTGAAAAACTATATAAAAAATGGCTGTCTTATTGAAATTTATGAGGACAACAGTCTGAAAAATAGTTCATCAATTTATCAAGCCTCATCCCATGGATTCTGAAAAACTATATGAAAAATGGCTGTTTAATTGAAATTTATTTTTTTTAGTGTGCAATAATCATTGTTCAATTGAATCATATTAAAGAAATAGGATTTTTTTTTGTTAACAATTGGATTAATAAAATCAAACTTCCTTCCTCTGATCTTTCAGAATAGTACTATACAGAATTAACAATACACATAATATTAGGGTTTTTTTTCTAATGATAGAAACTAATGATTTTATTTGTGATGATTGTAATCCATATTTTTCTATATAAAAAATTCATAATAATATTAAACAAAACAGGACTTGATGTATAGCTATTGAATAAGAATAAACTTCTGGGAGTAGGCACATTGTCTCAATTCTGTTTTTGAGTTTGAATAAAAGTTTTGTCTTTATTCTTTCTTATTATTGATATATCTTTTTTTTTTTTTTAAATTCTTTATTCTTCTCCAGGGTGCCACAAAATCTCGAGACATGTTATCTATTATACCTGTCCTACTTTTGAGTTACCTGATGGGCTTAATGACCTACTACTCACCTGAAATCTTTAGTCGGCAGACAAGGCAACTTCAAATTCAAACAGACGAAGCTGTCACGTATGGTTTGCTTGCTCTTTTCTCTGCCTGTCTCTTCTTTCCAAGGTTCATCTCAAAGTAAGTTGTCAACTTTTTCTTCTTGTACTTTGTATTGCTACACATCATATTCATTCACCATCCAGTATTCATCAATCTCCCTTACTAAACTTGAGCTTGCTTAATTATATTATCTAGGACAAAGATGGAAGTTAGGTCTATTTAGGCAGAATTTCATCATTACACAGGATTTTTGCATATTATTTTTAGGAAGTTCTAAGATGAGGCTTTATTTCTTATTTGCAAACTTTTTTGTCCCCATCTTACATAGTTATTATTCTTCACTAAAGTTAGCAAAAAAATGAAATTAATAAGGGATTAGACAGGTTTTGTTGAAGAGACCTTTGGTTTTCTTTTTGTTTTCAGGATTTTTTTCCCATTTTTTCTTGTTTTTGAATGAGAGTCATTGTTATGTAGTCCTTTCAGCTTTATAAAAGTTTTCAGTCGTCCTGGACAATCCTTAGCGTAGTTGTTTGCCCTTTTTTTCTGTGGTCGGGGATTCACTAGTGGAGTTTGTTGTCTATTTATTGTGTGTTTTCCTGTGAAGGAGCCATAACAATAATTAAAGAAGGCAAAATAAGATTTTGCACAAAATGACTTTATTTTATTATTTTTATTAAAAGAAAAATTGCAATTCCAATAAGTAATGGTATTTATCAAAAGAAGCATTTTTTGATAGCTTTTGCTCTCCTTGTTCTCTTGCTAAACTTAAAAGGTTTTTACATTTACAAGCAAGATAAAAATCAGCAAGATACCATTTTATTTCATTTTATACTTTTATAAGATAAAAATACAGGCAAAGTACCATTTTAGGACAAATCTTCAATTTTAAAAACTCTTTGGGTTATATTTTATTTCAATTCACTTTTTACATTTTCTTTTCTGAGTTAATGCCTTTCATGTCAGATACATCTATTATTTGTGCTTGTTAAGATTATCTGTTCTACTAGTCTTTGATTGAATTTATTTTACTTTATTATTGAATTTCTACATTTTCTAAATCTATTTCATAACCATCTATTCTACATTTTTCCCTATTTTTGATAAATATCATTATTCACTGTAACTGTTATATTTCAATTCTGGTTTCTCCCTTAATTTCACAAGCGTGATTAATTAGAAATCCAATATTTGCTCATAGTTATATATGGGGAATAACTGTAAAGAATTAAATAGAGTTTTCTCCCTTGAGTCATCATTTTTATTTTAATAAATAAAAATTTCCCGGGAATCAAGAAGCTTAAACAAAAAAAAAATTTATGATTAAGTTTTTATTTATTCATTTTTTTAAAAAAAGGTTGGTGGGAAGCTTGTTTACTAATGAACTATAAAATTTTATTTTTCCACAGAAAAACTAGTGAATTAGATACCGGCTTCCAAGTTGACTGGCCATTATTAAAATGTGTTGCCCTCATCTTTCAAGCTGTTGTTTTATTCTCCATCGCTTTGATGAATATCTCTTTAGCCTTCTTTCTGGCTGCTGCCATGGTTCCTGTGTCAACTATGGTTCGACCAGTATCAAACCGGTAAGTCTTCATTATTATTTAGGCTGTGACAATATTCTTTTATTAAAGAAAAATGCTTCTCATATTCCTAGTAACAAGAATATATCCCTAGTTATTAGTGACAAGAATATTTTTTATTAAAGTATGTTGTCACGGCCTTACTAATGAGTAAAGAATTAAAAGAAATGATAAAATTGGAAAATAGTAAAGTCTTTGACAAGAATAAGCTTTAATAAAAGCATATTGGCATAGCCCTAATAATTAGTCCTTATAAATTGTTGCTTCATTTTTTAAAGAATGTTTTACTCACTGTGTTTTTTTATTTTTTTAAAAAATAAATATAGGGTTGTCCGGTGCCTTCAGTCATTGCTGCTGCTGCTTGTGTCTCCTCCAGTTCTTGTTTACTTTGGTTCGGTTATCACAGTCCTGGATGACCAGTGGCCTAAATCCAGTTTGGATCTTTTGACAAGTGCCTGGAACTTAATGCGTGATACAACCCTTCTCAGTATTCTGGACTATTCCTTGCTCTCTTGCTGGACATACCCTGTTTTTTGTTTTGCTATCTACCCTAATTGGATTATGCTTTGGGGTATTTCACGAATGAGAATTGAAGGTCTATTGAGTTAGAATTAGATCTCTTTAGTATATTTTATTTTAAAAATTTCCTCTCCCCACATCAACTTTTTTTTCTATGTTCTTTAACATAAGGTTTAATGGGACAACTCCAAGCCATCTCAGGTCACTGGACAACCATACTGAGAATATTTTGTTTCTGGCACTCACTCCTAAAATTCACATTTTTTTTTTCATTTTTTAAATCACCAAAAAAGTGATTGAAATTTGAACATAAGATTAAGAATCAAATAGGCTTAAATTTCTGTAAGAAACCAAATTTGATTTGAATATATTTGGAGTTGTGAAAAGAAAATTCAAAATGACTATTTTCACTTGACAGCTAAATTATTTAAAGAAAATCTTTTAGTTTCTTCGAATTATATCTAAATATTTGAAAGAAAAGAATTTATCAAAAAATTGTCGAGTGGAATGGGCTCCTTGGAATTTTTTTTCAAAAGCAAATATAAGCACATTGGATTTACATATTAGTTTATTAACTATTTCTTTCTTGCTATAGTTTAATGCATCTATAATGTCAATTTTTTAGGATTACTAATCTTGATGAAAAAAAAAATTGGCTTAAATTATATTTTTATGTGTGAATTCCACTTGAATAATTATTGCAGGATAAGGACAGTTGTGATTTCTATGAATAGTATTTATATAGAATATAATCATATATTGTGAGTAGCTCTTGCCACCTACTTGAAAGCAGTACCTATATGTGTTTTAAATAACTTCTGTGATTTTAAGACACTAAGTAGCAAGTGGACAAGAGTAGCAATAGCCACTTGAAATATCATTGTTATAATATTAAATATATTTACTTGTAGGAAATCCAATTGTTTTTATCTTTTAATAAATTATATTTTGTTACAAAATTGCATAACAATTAAAGATGTTATAGGGTTATCCTTAGTTAGTTGTCATGATTTTTTTCAGTCACTATACTCGGTCTTGTAATAATTAATTTAAGTATTCTAGTATATAGTTTCAGGGGCAAACTGAGCCATCAGTGAATAAGGCCATGCTTACCTAGAAACTTAAAATGATTAGAAGGAAAATTATATAAACACAAATGTCTTGCTTTTTGAATGAGGTATCCTTTAAAAAATTCTAAGCTTTAAAACTAGCACACAAAAAATGATTTGGGGCAAGCACTTATTTTTCTTGCATTATTCTGGCCCAACTTTCTTTTAGATATTCTGATTAATATCAATTCAAAAATGATTTCTCTTATTGTTCCCAAGGATAAAGCTATTTTCTTTCTTAGGCTTAATCAAAGAATGGAAATATTACTACCATGAATAAAAGGTTTGATACCATCTTCAAGATTTCTCACTTTTAAGTAATATATATATATATATATATTTTCATAGAATAAGATATTAAATCTTTAAAAAAAAAAAAAGGCTGATTTTTTATCATGACTAATCAACTTAACTAATTCATTAATGCAGATTAGTAGATTATCATATATTAGTATTCTTTAATTAATCATCATAGATTAGTTATTATATATTAGTTCATTTGCTCTTTATGCTTTTATTCTTTTTTAAAATTGTAATAATTTTTCAAATTAAGCCTGATTATATGAATTTAAACTAAAAATGGTAGAAAATTATTATGATAATAGCAGAGCTAAATAAAAAAAGATGTCTCTATTATTAAGTATTATTGGATATATTCTTGAAAATTTAATTTGGAAAATGAAAAATACAAGGAACTGTCACTTCTAATTGAGATTCAAAAGAAAGGCCAACATTTCTTGTGTTGCTCCTTTTTTGTATTGGAAATTTATAAAGATTTTGCCTTTTTTTTTCTTTCCATTAAATTTTAGCTGAAAGATTCTCAAAACTTGTGATTAATGAAAAATGAATTATTCTTAACTTAATAAAACTGCAACTTTCCACTTTAAATCTAGACAGGAATGTGTTAAGTTTCCATTGCATGCAGTTTACAATTGAAACAAAACCAAACAAAAATTTATTTAATAAAAAATCATGCTGCAATGCCAAATAAAAATTTTTAAAAAACTCCTCTCCCCCACCCCCACCGAGGCATTCATTCATAAAAAAAAAATTTATTCATCAAATCTTTTTTTTTTTTTTCAAAACTTTCTGGCACATTCCATTAAATTTTGGAACACAAAACATGTTTTCCAGTTATTTTTTGGGTTTTTACCTATTGTATATTCTTGTATAATATTACCCCTCTCCTTTTTTTTTAAAGCTAATTTTTGTATGGTTGCATCATATATGAAATATAAAAATATATATGTTTCTAGTTCAGGCTATAATGTTGACTAAGTGTATATTTATTTACACTAATCAAAATGTACAACTCAGATTCATATAATACACAAGATCATACATTACACAGGTATGTACACTTTTTCAATATATAATTTTTTTATCCAAATAAGAAGCCAGTCCTAATTTTGACTGTAATTATACTATTTCTAATACCACTATTTCTTATTTCAAAGTAAAATGCCCATCTTTATTCATTATTCCATGTCACTTTACGTAATGCTATTTCCCCTCCACTCTCTAAATTGTAGCCTTAGAAAATATTCTTTCAATAATTTTTAAAGTAAATCTGTTGAAACCAATATTAGGTATCTTTGGTTATTTGAGCGAAAAAAAAAAACCAAACAGTTTTACTTGTGGAATACCATCATGAGGTTTCCTAATGTTTAAAAAAAAATCATTTTAGATAAGCAACCAATTTGTTTTCATGATAGTTATTTAAGGTATTTATTATTTGTATAATAATATTACATATATTAACAAAGGATTTCTTAATTGCTGTTGTTTGAGGGAAGTAGAATTTTTTTCTTTCTCCTTCATTTGATGACAGAATGCTCTGAAAAAAAAAATTTTTAAATGACACTTGATGATTGGCAAGGTTCATGTTATTTGGGTTATAATTCACATTTTCATTCTTTTTTAGTTACAGAATATCTTGATGGCACACAATTGAGTAAAAGTTTCCAAGTACTAGCAACATCTGTTAACACTAGACAAACACTAATAATATTTGTATAATAGATTAATTAGGTTCCTTCATAATTCCTTATAATTCATTCAATGCTGTATATGTGAAACCAAATTTTTAGTAGATAAAGTTTTTTAGTGGTAAGAAATAAAATACTTAACATTACCAGACCTGAGCTTCCTACGCTAACTCACACTTATACCTTAGCCTCCTGAGTGAAAAATAAGGAAATTGTATAAAAGTCAGGAAAATGTTAGTACCATGCAAACCAATGGTCACAATGAGCTCAAACTTAGACCGTCTATTCTGGTCAAATTTTGGCTAGATATCCAGTGCTATCAAAAAAACACAGTGTGCTGTTAGGAAGCTTCCATTTGCAATGACTTGTCTCACACCCAATGAGATTTAACCCTGATTGGCTAATATTTTTGTTACTTTTTGATGTGCTCTGCCAAATACCCCGTATTTGGTAACTCTGTATATAGGAATTAAATCCATTACTTACTCTCAGGTAACTCTGCCTGTTTGGGTTAAAATCATATACAAGCAAGTAAACCCATTTTTATAGTTGATTTGGTTTTATTAAACAGCATTGATTTTAATGGGTGCCAAATAAATGTCCAAGAATATGTCATTTCTGTGAGCACAAAAGTGTGATTTTTCATCTATAAATGATGATTAAGTGGAAAATAATCACTAATGAGTCTTGCAATATAACCACTTAATTTACAAAACTAATTTTATCTACTTAAATGGTATTTTAGATTTTTTCAAAAGATTAAATACAAGTGTAAAAAAAAAACAAAAAAAACTTGGGGACTTTGAGATAGTTGGAAACCTAGTATAGTTAGACTAAAAGTTAAAACTTTTTTACACTTACTTTGAAGTAATGATTGTCTGGCTCTTGCAAAAGCCTCAATGTCAGCATCCACTCTTGCATCTCCCGTTAGGGGTAAGCCAGCATAATATGTACTGAAGTCAAAAGGGGAAAAACTATTACAAATTCATTAAAATCGCTAACTTGAAGAAAAAAAAAAGTTGTACAAAACGTTACAATTTTTCTGCTCATGTTCAAAATAAGATTAGCAGAATGCCCCCCCCTTACATCACCCTAAATTGTTGTAGTTGTTTGTTCAGTATAAAAGAATATGTGAGATTGGTGTGTCCAATGTAATAGGGTAACTTGTTCTTTCCTTGATTTTGTGAGGACAGAGGTGTGTATATCTTTTAGGTAAGTATTTTGTTTTGGGTATTTAGATTTCAGTCTTGTTGCCATTTATTTTGGAGAATTTTTTTTTTTTTTTTCCAGATTTTATTTAAAATTTGGTGTACGTGAAATCCTTCCATAAAATATCGGACTAAGAAAATTTGCGTTTAGTTAAACTCTCCCATCTGGTCCATGCACCTTGCTGGCTTTATCCCACCATCTTAGTGATTCTATCTTCCTTCATTTTGGATGAGTTTTTGATATTCTTTCTTATTAGTTGCAACAATCAGTTTCTGCTGGATATATCCTACTCCCATCATTCTTTCATTTTCAGTCTCTCTTCAACCAACCAAAGCTCTTGTTCAGGGTCCCATTTCTCACCCGTGCGTATGGATATCAAGGCATCGGCCACTTTAGGGTCTTTAGAATTTTTGTACATTATAGCTTCTCTTGTCAGAGAGACCTTAAATTCTTCTACTGCCCCTTTCATGGGCAGTAGAATCAGGTTTGTATAATGCTGTGCTGCATGATGATCGTGGAAGTCCTAACCATTTACGGATTGCATTGCTGATCTTCCTTTCAAGGGACTTAACCGTTGATATTGGGAAGCTATAAATGGTTAAGGGCCATAAAAGCCTTGGTAAAATAGCGTGTTGATATCAAGTTTTGAACCGACCTGAGAGCCCAGACTTGTCAACTTTTTTAATCCAGGTTTTTAAATTGTTGCTTTCGAGGTACCATGTTAGTCTCTGATTTACCATTCTTTCAAAAGTCTTGCATAAACAACTGGTGAGTGCGATAGGTCGGTAGTTTGTTGGGTCTGTATGGT
>JAUZSX010341229.1:0-10547 GCA_034780655.1 Idiosepius hallami
CGGTGTATTTCCTTTGGAGATAACAGGCCGGTGTATTTCCTTTGGAGATAACAGGCCGGTGTATTTCCTTTGGAGATAACAGGCCGGTGTATTTCCTTTGGAGATCACAGGCCGGTGTATTTCCTTTGGAGATAACAGGCCGGTGTATTTCCTTTGGAGATAACAGGCCAGTGTCTTAATAAATATATATTTTATCAAGCTTTTCAGTACACCTAAGTCTAAAAACATTTTTTTAAAATAATATTAATAGATTTCTTTTTCTTTCTATTATTCGAACCTCACTATTGAACAAAAATATTTGAATCTTAAAAGAAAACACACCTTACAAATAAAACACGTTTAAAATGCTTGATTAAAATAACTATCCTCGGCATTAAATGACCAGAAATGTTGGACATGCCATAAAACAAATCAATCTGGTGTTCAACTTGTTAAATATAGGTCAATTATTGTGTCTTATGTAACAACAAAAACTACTAGACAAATATGTTTTAATGAAGATTAATATGCTTTACTAAGAAATAAAGTTGATTAATTAATTACCTTCTAGCCAACTTAAAATTGTTAATAAAGATCACTTAAATCCTTAATTTCAATTATATAATAACAATTGGAAAATGCTTAGTTTGAAACTTGATGATTTTTATCTCATATTTCGTAATGTAAGAATTGGAATTACAGTAAAAATCTATTAAGCCAGCATTTCCTTAATTTGTGAGGCGAAAAGACCATATTCCTCAGAAGTTTTTTTATTTTAAATATTTTTTACTCTTAATGAATCCCACCTGCCTTAAAAAGAGTTGAGTTACATTTTATGACTAAAATAACTTTTATATATTGGTTTTTTGCAGCTTTGATTTTTTAAAAAGTATGTTAATGTTCGAATATCAAATTATTTTTCATTTTAATTTGGTTTCTAATATTGTAAAATTCTTAGTTTTTGACATACACAAGTAACACACACATGTATCGGATATATGTACATATTTCTTCCTATCGAATAATTGTATTTCTCTTCCACATTCTCTCTTTTTTCCTTTCTTTCTTCAGTGAATAATTTCTTCTCATTCATTTTAAGTGTCATTCTTTTATTTGTGTTTTTTCTTTTTTTTTACTCATCCACTTCTTCTACCCTTGCTGGCTTTTTGTTTTAAATCAATTCATTACACTCTATTTTTCTCATCTATTTTCACGCTGTCTGTCATTAACTCTTTCTTTCTCGTTCATTTCGTCACCAGTCTCTAACGTTCAGAGAATTTTTCTTTCTCTGTTTTTTCTTTTTCTGTTTTTTCTTTTTTTTTTTTCATTTAACTTCTAAGGTTGGGTTGGGGTTGGGTTGATCGGGTCGAGTTCGAGTTTAGTTTGGTTTCCTCCTCATCTATTTGGTTTGACCAGACCAACTATTAAAAAGTTAACCTACGTAACTTGTTCTTTTTTTTTCTTTCGGATAAGGAAACAGTAGTAGTTACTAGTACATTCCTGTCTACCCACCCAGTTATTAAAAAAAAAAAGAAAAAAAAAAAAACTAACAAGTAGTAGCGCGTGCGTGTATACAGAGAAACAAACAAACAAACAAAAAACTAAAATTGTTTTTTATTCAACGAAGTTTTTTGTCGTTATTCAAATAACGCCTGCCTGCCTGCCTTTAAAAAAATCTTTCACTTTTTTTCAAGTATTTTTGTCTTACACGCGTTGGTCATCATCCACATCAAACAAATGTATTCTTTACAGTAAACACCAGTAGTACCAAAACCACCACCACAGCCACAAGTGTAAGTGTAGGTAGCCACACAAAGTACCACAAAAAGACTGACTTCGGTCGGTCGTCCGCATTCTCACCCCCACGCCACGAAACTGCTCAAGCCTAAGATCACTTTCACACTAACAAATCCATTTCGGAACATGCTAGGATGACCACTGTACGCACATACACACTTATATACTTATAACAACACATAACACACTTACTGACCAAGCTGCCGAGAAGGCTGGAGCTGGCTGGACACTGACAGTATTTCACTGAAATTGAGAGAGAGAGAAAGACTTTTATTCTAACCCGTTTCCCTTTTCCTCTCTCATTTAGACAAAAAAAAAAAAACAACGAATATTGCAAGGAAAAATGATTAACCACTCTCTCACATTTGTTTACAAGAAACAACCAAATGACAATCGTTTTTCAGAGTAACAACAATCCTTTAGTTATTCTGTCAGTTACAGTCCGACCAAGTTAACAAGTGATGATCACTGACTTATCTTCTTTTTTTATGTTTATATTTCAACGAAGAAGATTCTTTCTTCATTAATTTTTTGTGGGCTTTCAAAAGATTTTTTTCTTCCCACATTCCTTCTTTTTAAAAACACCTTTTTTTTAAAACTTAGGATTAAGACAAAACCGATATGGAGGTAAGAAGCATTTAGAAACTTTATTCGTAAATTTTTGTTTCTCTTTTTTGAAAAATATTCTTTGAGTCTTGAGAAAAACAAAAAAAACGGCGCTTTTGCAGAACAAGCAAATGGAGAAATTTGGCCCAAAAACCCTTACTCTAACCCTAGCCAATCAAATTGCAATCTTACAACCAGTGCAAAGTCCCCGAGCAAAAGAAAATATTTCTTCATTTGCTTGTTCTGCAAAAGCGCGAAATAAAAAAACAATGAAAGAAAATACTTTTTGGGGTACCTTTTTTCTTTTTCTTTTGACAAAACAATCTTGTCACATCAATTAAAAAAAGATATTAATTAAAAACAAAAAGGGAATTAATTCCTTAAATAAAAAGTAATTTCTTTTTTTTAAAAAAATGCTGACTCATGCGTCATACGACTAGCCGGCAATATGGCCAATAATTTAACATGCTGGCTGGATTATTATTGTTATTAATCATGTAGGGTGAAGAAAATCCAGCATGGTTAACTTTGGTTGTTGTCAGCTCAGTAGCCATTTTAGTACTTTTTTAGCACGCGTTAAAAACTAAAGTCGTTACTTAAGAAAATAAACTTAGTTATTAGTTTTTTTTATTGGGTTTGCATGAAGTTTCCGATTAATTCTGATGATAGGAAAATAGAGATCAATGTAATTTTAAAAATCTTAGAAAAAAAATTAATTTCTAAAATTTTAAAAATCCTTTGGACCCTAAGAGGCTGATATATCGGCCTTGACAACATAAGGCAAAAAAAAGACATACCAATATTTTGGCTTTAACATGTTCCTGTAATATAACGACTCTGAGGAGTGACTCCACTGACTACTTGGTAATTTTGATATGTTGGGGTTTAATGAATTAATAAAATTATCGCTTTGTTGATCTTTGGATTTTTCAGACAAAAACTATTTTTGACCTCTTTATATTGTCATTTTCACAATATTTGGCTAATGTTTGTATCCCGTCGGGTTTATTCTTGTTTGACTCAATAGCATCATTTTGATTCAAAATCTAAATTACTTAGCCTCATCTTTAAAATATTTAGTCCTCATTTTTGCATTTTAAAGTAACAAAATTATGAGCTCACTGGGAATTCGGAATCGTGTACACCGTCAGTAAAGGGTGCAATTTGATTGGCTAACGTCAATTTCACGAGCCAATCAAATTGCATCCTTACATGTGTACACGAGCTTGATTTCCCAGTCCAATACTCCAGTCCAGTCCAGTACTTGTATTTTTTCCCTTAAATTGCAAAAGAGTCAATACCGGTAAAGTTTTTTTTTTTTTAATTTTTAAGAAGAATTAACTCCTTATCCGAAAGATCCATAATGGATCTGCCAGATGTGGGTGACTTTCTACAGTTTATGTCTTCTTAAACGATTGGATGTGGAGAGATAGATAGAAGGGGGACATTGATTGCATTATGTAAGTAAATGCAAACAAGTGTGCATAATTGCAAATGTAGGTCTAGGATTAAATATTATCAGTTTTTTTAAGTAGCTCTCTCTTGAAGTGTCAAGTTTTATTTGCTTTCACACTTAATGTTTTTTTCATAAGTTTATACAATATTTCAGCTTGTGCTTCTTCAAGTAATATTTGTTGACATTAAAAATCACATGAAAAAAAATGTTGAAATGATGTATATATCACAAAATAGAAAACAAATGTTTGAATAATATAAATAAATCAGTGGTTCTCTACTAACTAGGACCAATTTTTTATATAAAAAAAAATTACGCTCTTTTGCAGAACAAGCAAATCGAGAAATTTGGCCGAACCCTAAATCTAGCCAATCAAATTGCTGTCTTACGGTGCAAAGTCCCCGTGCATAAAAAATTCTCCATTTGCTTGTTCTGCTAAAGCGCCCAAAAGTAACCAGTTGTGCAT
This sequence comes from Idiosepius hallami, assembly GCA_034780655.1. Lineage (NCBI taxonomy): Eukaryota > Metazoa > Mollusca > Cephalopoda > Idiosepiidae > Idiosepius > Idiosepius hallami. The sequence goes on from JAUZSX010341229.1 coordinate 4,305, forward strand.
TTATTAAAAGCTCAAATAAATTGAATTTTCATTTCGAATTAAAGCTTACTTATAAACTATTTATTTTTTTATTATTATTAAAATGGTATTACTTTATTTATGAAAAATATAATTAGGCGGTCTATAGTTGAATAAGAAATGTCAGTCCAATCCATCAAAAGAAACAAAAGTTTGAAGAACCAGAACCAGCGAGTGAATAATCAATCAATAATCTTTCTACCACTAGTCCTCAATTACAATTCTCAACTTTAAAAAAATTCACGTTGACTTGTCGACTAAATACCTTGGAAAAGGTATGAATCTTGATCTTCCCTCCAGCTATTGATTAAATAGTGCAAATGGAGTTATTAAAAAAAAAACTGCGTATAAAATGTTTATCAAGAATAATTGTTCTAAGCGTTAAAATGCCCTAAGATTAATATGCCGTTAAACACAAGTTAAAAAATTCATGCAAATCATCTCTCGATAATAGTCTATTGTTTTTATTGGTCCTTTTAGTTGGTCCAATAATTGTGATAGTGAAAAATGGACAAGTTTATAAATAAGTTGACCTTTGGAAACTTTACCGAAATTTGATATTTTCAAGAAATCAAATCTTGAACAATTCAATACAAAATTTAATTTCATTTTCAAAAAAATGATTTGGAATGAAAAAAATTAAATCCAGTTTGCAAAATTCACAATTACCCACATTATGAATTTTAGAGCATTCATTGCATTCACTCTTTGTGTTAAAGCATTCAGTAATTGAAAATTGCGTCTTTGTTTCGCATTCTTTGAACACCCTGTACTTTTAAGTTTTTCATTTTTTAGTTCTGCTGCTGACCCTTTGGTGGAAGAAATGCAACTTGCATTTAAAATTTTTGAAACAACAAACCTAGATACAAAAACAAGTTTAACTTTAACTAACAAACACTTATTGGATTTTGGTTCAGTTGCTATTTCTCTTAGATTTTAAAGCAAAAAAACAACAACAAAGTAACAAGATTGCAAAATAGTGCATCAAAAAACCAATCAAAAGAGAACAGAGCAATCAATTATTACACGAAAATGGAACTTAGGAATTAACTTTATTAATCGGACTTTTGTCCTCATCTTAGGCTTTTTGATGTTTCTACACTACGTTTCGGCCTAATCTCCCACAGACCGTCTTCAGGTGTTTGAAACGTAACGTCAGATAGAGATGCCACCTACTAAGATGAGGACAAAATTCCAATTAATTAAGTTAATTCCTAAATTACAATGCCTAATCTCAATAATAATAATAATAATAATAAAAAACTAAATGCCAACAACAGACAAATGACTACATAGGCAAAAGACATTTACCCACATTTTTAGAGAGCGGGAAGGTGAACCTCAAAAGGAAATAAAAAGTTGCGATGATGATGAGTTCCATTATTCACCAACTCTATCTTACTGGTATTGATGGTGTGTGGAATGAATGGACGTATGCAAAAATGATAGACTTTTTTTTCTGAGGATGGATAGGAGGATGTGTGAGTGTATATTGATTGATGAGATGGAAGATGAAAAAAAAAAATGGTGGATAAGGAAAGAAAAAGTACAATTAGCGGATGATCTATTCGAACGCAGACAGGATACAATTAATTTTCATTTGTATTAGAAAGAGCTTTGCTTTTGGTTGTATTTCATAGAAACTAGGTCAGAACAAGGAAAGACTCATTTAAAACCCGAATTCCCACACTAGAAAACAAAAAAAAAGAATAAAAAGAGATTTTTTTTTCTGTTATTAAAAATCAAAACCAAAACAACTTTATTGTGTGTGTGTGATCGGTGTGTTTTTGTGTATTGTTTTATTATTTTTTTTTAATTTAATAATCTATAAACCAAGAACTTACTAATGTTTCTGCCAGTGAAAAAAAAAAGTTATATCGACGATTTTCAACAAAGTTTATTTTAAAAATCAAAGAATTTCTAAAAATTGTGAAATTTTCAGTAATAATTAAATATTGGTAAATTTTTACTTTTGGGACGAAAAAAAAACTTTTGTAAATTTTCTTGTGTTGAAAGATTTTGGACAAAATCGACTCCACCCTTAACTTTAAACGCATAAAAAAAAAATAGAAAATAACTTTTATTTCCTCGTCGTCCGATTTAGCATGTGATAATGATTGTATGAAACCAGAAAGTATAAGTAAAAGAAGAAAAAAAACCTAAATATTTTATAAGGGTTTAATTATTTTTCTATAATCGATAGTACATACTTCTTTGCTTAAAATGAACTCTTGAATTATTTTTGTCTTTTTGGTTGTCTATTAACAACCAAAAAGGATATTAAAGGCAAAAATATTCGTTTCTTCCAGAAGGAAAATGTCTGAGTTAAGAACTAAAATGTTTTTCAAATTATGAATGTTTCAGAATTGCAGACATTTTATCAACTGAACTGGTCAAAATCGTGTCATGTAAACTGGTACTGGTGGTTGTTGGTGTGTACACAAACTCAACTTAACTCGTTTCGTGAACGTAACGTGAATAATGGGCGACCGACCGTCATTTGAGGCTAATTTTCGCGTCACACGAAATAAAATTTAAAAAAAAAAAAATATATATATATGATTTAGGCTACGATGACGTTCGTTGACGGTCAACGAACGTCATCGTAGCCTAACTCATTCGTTGACCAAATTAATTTAGTCTTGTGAAAATAAACTGGGTTTACGCGAGAGTTAGAAAAAAAAAGCAATCAAACATTTTTCGCGTTACGCGTTAACGACAAAAACATAAAACAAGTTAAGTCATTTATTGTCTCCGTTTCTTTTTGTCTTTATCAACTAGTTATATTTTGATGCTATGCCTCATCTTCAGATTAACTGCCACAAATTCCAGTCTGAGCCTCGAAATAAAACTAGAAAAGCTACAGTGAAGGAAGCTACACAAAGAAACTCCTCGTCCATACATTTTTTTAATTTCCTTTATCTTACATAGGTATTTTTTCACAAGCCGAAGGGGGATAACTATGTATTATAAACGTTTACTTCTCTGCCCTTACTTGAAAAATATCCCTGTCTGTGTTGCTCATGGAAGCCAAGGTCAGTAAGACACAGAAGCGTCAAGTGCAACCAGTTCACAGCGATCGATCTTTCTTTTTTTACTAAAAATACCTCTCTAAATAGGACATACCGATCACTCAACATTTGCATAGAAATAGAAGCTGTAGTAGTTACTACTTTATATTTCTTTTTCGGTTCTATCTATTCCAAATCTTGCTTTTAAAGTGACAGTAACTTTAACCCGATCGACTGCCTCCTGCCCGACATGACACCTTTCTGACTTGACACCTTTCTGTGTCTCTTTGTAGAACAACAAAAGCATGCATATTCGTAAATCGTGCATCGTGCGTGCTCTCTTGAATTATTTATTCATTTAAGATGCGCCTCTTTCGAATTTTTAGATCAAATTGTTATATTTTTCCCAAGTATCCTTTTTTGAAAATTTTTCTATAAATCTTTATCCGATTTTTCATAGGGAAGAGTTTTTCTTCTTTTTCTGACAATACTCCATGGAAACTAGGAAATTATAGTTTATGAAAGTAAATTTTCAATTATTTTTTTTTTCCATACTAAAGTTCGGGTATATTTTATGTCATATAATTTTAGTTCAGTATATAAAGATTTCTAGGGTCGCCCCTCCCCTGCCTTCTTTCTCAAATTCTAATAACGGTTTTGGAATCAAGAGAAAGCGAACAAGCCTATATAAGGTTTGAAGTGGGTCTTTCCACGGCCTCCGAAATCTCGGTCTCCCCCCTCCAAAAAAAAAAAAGAAATTGTTGAGAATTAATAAAGAACACTTTCAAAAATATTTTTTATTAAAAAATACTGTTTTTTTTTTTAAATATATATTTTTTTACTAATTAAGTTGCAAAAACACATTTTATGTATGTCCATGTCCAGAGTCTGAGGAACCACATGGTTTTTATACATCGTGAATATTTTATGTAAAATTTAATTGTGACGGCTTATTTATTTTTAAATAATCTCTTACTAGAGGCAAATTAAGGAGGAAGGCTCATTTCCAACAAATTTTCGTACATTTGTTTTTTGTTTTTTTTACATGCTTAGATAAGGAAAAGAATATTTATTCATTTCCAACAAGTTTCGGAAACAAACCTCTAGTGGCTTTTCGCGTCGAGTAAAACCTAGTTATTTCAATGTGAGGATGATCGATTTAACGTTATACAATAATCTGAGAACCCGCTATAAATCTTTAAATATTGATTAATTAAAAGGTTTAGTGTCCAATCGTAGACAAAAAAAAAAAAAATGAAATGGGATGTCTTCTTACACGTCCGCCATTTGTTTTTGTTTTTTAAATTTTTCTTTTTGTAAGAATTCTTTGTTTCATTCTAATGATGACTGGATTTACATAGATTATTTGGATTTGAACTTTATGCTGTTCAGTTCTGTTTATATTTTGATTGGCTTTACACTGGTGTTACTAAAAGTAATTGCAAAACAAATTTTGTAGTAGTAGATTTTTTCCAGTTAACAACAACAACACATTTGTGTCCACACACGTGGACTTTATGTTACACTTACTTTCCACCTGTAGACAAGAAGCATGATTGTCACTTCAAACTTTGAATTATTATTTTTTTTAACTGGTGGGTGTTTTGTGTGTATATGTGGTAGTGTGTAGTGTAGTGTAGTGTAGTGTCAACACCTGCAAGTCTGAGAACAAGAGCAATATATTCCGACAAGCCTCATTTTAGATATAAAATAAATGTGAAATTTATTATTTTTTATTGTTGCCATAGCCATCAAGTCAGAGTAGTCAGTCAGTTGGCAGTGTGTGCTTGCTCATGCATGCTGCTGCAGTTAGTTCAGTTGCTGCCTGCAGTGTTGACTGTTGAGTGTCCACTCATTCAATTTAGCAGGTGTAGGTTAGGTTTTTTTTAAGCGGTTCGTCCGCTCCCATTCCTGTCTGAATATCGGGTATATATGTACTCTTGTCCTCTATCTTGGTTCTTATGAAGAGAGGCGGAGCAAAGGCAACTGTCAGTAGTCGCAGTGTAGTGTAGTGTGGTGTTGGTGTGGTTGTGGTACTGGTGGTGTGCCTTTTGCTATGGATGTTGTTGTTTTTGGATAGTCATGGCTGCGCGACGGCCACTTACACTCACTTGGCCCAAATAATCGCTTTTTCCATCCCACTAACTGCAGCAGCCCGAGCTATATTTTGCTAACTCATACAAGTTATTTATTTGGTTTTTGAACAATAACTCATGTTAAGGAAAAATAAAATATTTCTTGATTTATTCTTTCTGAATTTTTTTTATTATAAAATTATTTATATTTCTTTTGCCTTAAGTCATCAGGGCTGATATATCGGCCTTTAGGGTCCAAACGGTTAAAATGTTTCCTTTTACGGACTCAAAACAAAACATTGTAGTAATTTCTTTTTGTTTTTTCTTGTAGTAAAATAAGGATTTTCTTTTTGTTTTTTATGGTAAAATAATTGATACTATTGTTTAAATACAATTATTGAATCTTTTTTTTGAACACCCAGAACATTTATATTTAACATTGTTCTTAGACTGCAGCCCGCCGGCCCTGCAGAGAGCCATAGCTGTTTGTGCCCTCCACCTCACCCCGACTCTAACTATTTGGCTTTTTCACTCTCCAATATTTAACTAACCCTGGTTTCAAAAACTTTTAATTACGTTTTTATTTTTTAAAAATCTTATAACTTATTATGGGTAAAAAAATATTGTTAGTTTAGTTAACACCTGAAAGTTCTTATGAACCGTAACCGAGCCGACCCACGGCCCACCCGGTGTAACTGCTTTAAAAATTATCTTTATGTTTTTATATATTAATAATATATTCTTCTTTACAAACAACTACTCATCTAAAATTTGTATCATCAATTTTTCTTTCTTTAGTTGAAATTCCTTTTTAACCCTTTCGACCCTAATGGGCCAATATATCGGCCTAAGAAACCTAAGGTAAAAATCGGCACACCAAAATTTCCACCCTAATATGGTTCTTTAATAGAACAGCTTAGTGATTAGTTTTTAATTTTGTTAAGTTAGTGACCAAAGATTAAGGCCGAAATATTGGTGTTAATGTGTCTTCTTCTTTGCCTTAAATCGCCAGGGCCGATATATCGGATCTTTAGGGTTTAAAGGGTTGATATAAACGCAGATCAGGGCAGCGACGGTGGAGCATTGGTAAAAGCTCGGGCTCGGAAATCGTAGTACGCGAGTTCAAATCCCAGTCGAAA
>JAUZSX010341240.1:0-10546 GCA_034780655.1 Idiosepius hallami
CTTATATTGGTAAACATTATATTAACAAATATTATAGACACACACACACACACACACACACACACACACACACACACACACACATATATATATATATATATATATAAGGTTCTGGAGAGATTTCACCAAACCTGCCTCCGTAGAATATATAATATTATGAGAAAATCTTTCATGTCTGACGAAGAGGTACCCAAAAAGGGTAGCATCTTCAGCAATTTAGGACCTGCTGAGCGGTAAACCTTGTAAGGATGGAATATACTAGAATATCGAAGTGCCTTTTTTATGGGGAGCTTGAATGTGGTAAGCGGCCCAAACATAAGCCAAGGAAACGGTACAAAGATGTTATCAAAGGCAACCTACGGGATCTAAACATAAAGGTACCAAATTGGGAAACGGTCAGTGATGGGATTCAGCCGGTTCGCACAGGTTGGTTCGAACTGGTGCTCAAAATATGAGTTCGGCGAACCGGTTGTTAAAAATTTGAATCCCACCACTGAAAATGATAGCTCTGAATCGGAAAGCACAAAGACAAAACGCCTACGGCCAGAAATTTGAGGAAAGGCGAATCGAGCACACTGCTATTACTCGAGCCTTACGTAAACAAGACGTCATAGAGGGTTTTGATCTAGAGACCAAGAACTCGTGTGTAGTCTGCGGTAGTCAAATGCAAGCTTACTAACAGAGCTACTCACACAGGGCAGAAGTCAGGTTGACGGGAGAAGACGGAAAAGCTAGGCTGGGCCGCCCACATGGATGTATCCTATTGTATACGGCAAACTATGCGTCAATACTTTTAGTATATACTATTTACTTGGTCGAGCACCAAACCAAGTCAGACATAAAGCCATTTTTACGTGATCTATCGGCCTAGGCTTTTCGAATTCGGTGTTACCCTTCACCAAGATGAGTTGCACTCTCGAATTAACAAGCCCCATCAGCCCGAGGCAGCTAAAGTGAAAGTAATGGTTTTGGCTTGGATTTGAACTCGCGTAATACGATTCTAGATACTCTTACCCGGGCTTTTTGTATTCGGTGTTATCCTTCACCTGGATGAGCTGCTCTCCCAAGTTAACGAGCCCCATCTGCCTGAGGCAACGAAAGGTGATTGCTATGTTTTTGACTGGAATTTGAACTCGCGTAGTACGATTTCAGAGTCTGAGCTTTTACCAATGCTCCAACTATATATAATCATTTATACTTACAGCGTTGGCACTGCGGATTGGATTGACGTAGGTTCCATTTTCAGTTATTGGGAGTTGGCTAAGTGCATAAAACAAATCTCGGAGTTCCATGTTCGAACTATTATGAGCTTGGACAAACCATTCCAGATTAAAACAATGTGCAACGACGTGGATGACTATTCAATTAGAAGACAAAAAACAGAACAATTTTATTAGAACATTGGTAATCATTACCAGGAAACATAAACAACAGATATTATCAACTTTCGTGAGCTTTTTTTTGACACTTTTTAGTTCGTGAGCTCACAAAAAGACGTTGAAAATTGTATTTTGAAGAACCATTGAATATTTTATGGGTGAGTGAGTTGTGTTTATAAAACAGGTAATAAGTTATAATCAAACTTAAGGAGTAAACTACCCTGGTCTACTGGGCAAATTGATCTAATCTTATATAAATAGAACTTTGTGTTGTTTGTTCCCTGTGACTCCGAAACGGCTGGACTGATTTTGATTGATTCATTGATAGGTTCATTATTTAGGTATACGACATATCAATTACCACTAGCCCCTTCAATATTATGATAGTATATGAATATATTGGTTTTGTTTCTGCATCAAATTTTTATTGGACACTTGGTGCAGTAGTTATTTTCTTGTTCGTCGTTTTTTAATGCCATTATGGTAGAATGAATATACGTTGGTTGGTTTAGTTTCTACACTTGAAGTAGCTGTTCTTCATTGGTTGGCCGTTTTTTAAATTCCTGAATTGTGGTATCTGTGTATATTGGTTGACTTTGTTTGTATACAATACTATATTAAGTCAGTTTGTGTACTGTTCCGTTGTTGGCATTTTTTGCTTGTTTCTTTCATTCCAAAGGTTGCCTAATCTGGTTGAGTGTAACTTTTCAGGATAATTCTCTGATAGAATGGTGGGTTTTATAAAGGAACGAATCTACTGGTGGTTAGTGTGAATTCAATAATAATAATAATAATCTCTGAGAACCATCAATCTTTCATATTAGATTCTATTTATAGTTTGATAATTTACCATTTAGACTTAGTTACCTACATTGTGAGACTTTGATATCGTCTAACAATTTCATATTGGATTTATTTATTTATATTCTCGGACTTTAATTGGATTTAACTTGCCCCATTCTTACCAGGAATAATGGCATGAGAATCTTCAACAACAACAAATAATAATAATAATAATAATAATAGTAATAATAGCAACAACAACAATAATAATAATAATAGTAATAATAGCAGCAATAATAATAATGATAATAATAATAATAGTAATAATAGCAACAACAACAACAATAATAATAATAATAATAGTAATAATAGCAACAACAACAATAATAATAATAATAGCAACAACAACAATAATAATAATAGTAATAATAGCAACAATAATAATAATAGTAATAATAGCAACAACGACAACAATAATAATAATAATAGTATTAATAGCAACAATAATAATAATAATAATAGTAATAATAGCAACAACAATAATAATAATAGTAATAATAGCAACAATAATAATAATAATAGTAATAATAGCAACAACAATATTGATAATAATAATAGTCATTATAATAGTAATAATAGCAACAACAACAACAACAATAATAATAATAGTAATAATAATAAAATGCAAAAAGACTTACTTGTTTGCAGACAGATCATGTATGCAAAATATTTATGGAACCTAATGTTTCGATCGAGAGATCGTCTAATTGTTCGACAACACTGAAAAAGAAAAAAAAAGAAAAATAAAGGTTTTTAACCTCTTGTGCAGAGAGCAATGGCTAACCAAATTAGATTTTTAAACAAAGGGCGAGATATCTCGTCCAAAGTTAATATTTAAAAAAACCCTAATAAGACAATTCTGATCTGATAATCTAAACTAACCATGCCTATGCATCTACCTCAATCTTCAACTCCTGCTCGTGTCCGAGGTTCAGTTACATTTGATCAAGATGAGCACTATACAGTTTCTCACCCTCACTGTAGTCCAGAATATGGTCCTCGTATCTTTTGGTTTTACCCCAAGCTCGTTATGAGACAATTAAGAACATAAAGGAAGCTGTGAAAAAGGTAATTGACATGCTCACATAAGAGGTCTTCCATAGGGCTTCTCAGAAGTTGTATTATAGCCATAAGAGATTACTTTGTAGTGAACTAGAGTTTCATGTGTGAATACTCTAGGCAAGATGGGGCATTGGTAAAAGGTCGGACAATGGATCCGTATTACGTAAGTTCAAATCTCTGTCAAAACCACTGCATCTACCTTTACTCGCTTCGGGCAGATGGGGCTCGTTAACTCGGGAAAGTATCTCAACCAGCTGAAGGGCACCACCTATTTCAAAAACCTAGAAAAGGCCTTCCAGGTTGGTGGGTGACCATAGGGCTAGGGATTCTTTCTCGTAAAAAACAAGTATGCTACGGAAATAGCAAAAAAAATAAATAATAATAATTGCTGGCCAACGCACCACTAGGTGTTATAGTTAAAGGATACTCAATAAAAATGCCTATGTGTAAAAAGTCTGGAAACGTATTGAAGGCACTTCGTATAGATATTTGAAATATCGATATGCTCAATAAAAAGTCTGGAAACGTTTTGAAGGCACTTCGTATAGATATTTGAAATATCGATATGCTCAATAATAATGTTAATAATAATAATAATAATTATAATAGTAATAATAGCAACAACAATAATAATGATAATAGTAATAATAATAGTAATAACAACAATAACAATAATAATAATAATAACAGTAATTTTTAGTAATTTTGTAAAATAATTTGTACTTACGAATGCACCTCTGATAAAAGACAGTAAATTTCGGCAAATTGGTAGCATTATCAACATACAGTTAAAGTTGAGGCAAGCTGCACTTCCCCTGGCCACGGGAAGAGCATACTGGAGAAGAATATGAAGAAGAATATGAGGAGAGAGAAAAAAAAAGAAAAAAAAAGAAAAATCAGTATTCGTATATTTTCGCACACATGGGTGTTCATATGCAGTTTGAACTAACTATCAATAAATATGGCACCCATAGGTGTTAAAATTCAGTATTACCGAAAAATCAAATTTGAAGGGCAAAAAGTAGATAGCTATTGACAGGGCTGTGCTTATGACCCTGCAGACATTAAGTTAAAATCAAATCATTTGGAGATTTTTAGATAAGAAAAAAAAAGATAATTAATTGAAATAAATGTTTTTTTTATTGTTTATTTGTGAAAAAGTTTGAAAAAGTGGCTGATATTCACTTAATAGATGTTAATAATCTCTCGTGGAAATAACCCCAAAATTGTTAAAGAGGTTAAAAATTCAACGAAATAAAAATATAATGAGCCTACATAATTAACATCATTACACAAATTAATGTAATTTTTTTTTTTTGGGAGGGGAGAGAAAATTATCGAATTATAAGTAGAATCCAATATGAAAGATTAATGGTTCTCAGTGGTTATATGGGTGAACATTTAAAAAATACCAGGTTCCAGGGCAAGTAGCAAACCTTCACGCGGTTCCCCTGGTACTCCTTCCGAAGAAACCAATTATTACACCAGTGTAATACACCACGCATATCACTGCTCGATACGATTTGATGATCACAGCCCTACATATACATACATACATACATACATATGTAGGGTTGTGATCATCTAATCGTATCGCACAGTGATGTGCGTGGTGTAATAATTGGTTTCCCCTGAAGGAGTAGTAGGGGCAGAGGTTACCTTTTGTAATTAAATCATAACCTTAAATCGTAAACCTTCGGCTTACTACTACATCTTCAGATCTTGTTCGTCTATGCCTTTTCGTCCATTTCCAAATGTGAGGAAACAATTTTACTACAAGAGTTTGTAGTTGGGAAGGTTTTTCCAAAAGTAATGCCTTAAAAATTCCACCTGAATGATACAGTCAATAATAAGTCGAGCGCCAATCCAGCTAGGAACAAATAATTAATTAGAAAGAAGAAGAAAAACAAAAGGAAGAACGTACCCCTAAAAGTATTCTGGTATAGAAATAATCCTTTCCACTGGAAAATTGAAAAAACGCTGAGAGGAAAATTCCAACATTTGCCATCAACCAAATAAACTGAAAAATAGAGATTATTATTATTATTATTATTATTATTATTATTATTATTATTAATAATAATAATAACTAGCTGACCCGTTAGGCCAGTCAATGTTGAAAAATTATAGCAACATTTAATAAATCCAATAAACGTGATTGATACGACTGCTGTTATATATATATATATATATATATGTCCGTTTGATATAAATAAGTTGACTGTGACAACACTGCGTCACTCAACACTCGGTATGGGTCAACACTGTAGACCCTGAAATGGCGTCTCGGGGAAAAAAATTGGCCCGAAAATACTCAACATGGCAACGCCTCCCTGAGTACCCGAGTAACCAATTTTAAATGCCAAAAAGACAGTTTATGTAGGCAAAACTCTCCCCACATTCTGCAAACAAACTGAAAAATGTTTGTTGTTCTTGTTTATGATCTTGGTAATGAAACTAGAAGAATCATCTTAATACCAACATGATCGCAATTAAATTGGCTAAAGAATTATGTACAAAATCACAGTACAGGATAATAAGAAATGAGTTTTAAAAAAATACACTTTTTGTTGCTATCCTCTCTTCTCTCTCTCTCTCTCTCTTTCTCTCTCTTTCTCTCTCTCTCTCTCTCTCACACACACACACAGTACACTCTAGAGGCATTGCTAGGGTATTTTGCGCCCGGGGGCAAACTATAAAATTGGCACCCCCTCCTTCGTATTTAAACGCATTTTCTTTTACAATAACACTGTATATCACTGATTGCAGTGAAAAACAACTTTAAAATGTTATACCATCGGTAAAAACTAACCAAATGAAACTAGAAGACATATAGTCATTTGGGCAAACGTATCAGTTGAGGTCTGCCACAGGCACTGCTGCGATCTTGCCCGTGACCGGTTTTTTACCCTTCTTGTGAAAATTTTGTAAGCCTCATTTTGGCGCCCCTGCACCTTGGCGCCCGGGGACATATGTATCTTGGCGCAAGCAAACAACCAAGCACGAGAGACTTTTAGTATTATATAAAGAAAAGATAGTGTACCCGTATGTGAAAAATTCACATAAATTAAAAAAATATTAGATCTTTGCTTCCTTCTGCCCCCCTTCGTCATCCTTGCTTCCCTCGTCATCCCTACTCCTCCGGTGAATCCTGCTCCCGGATCGAGCTGATAAGAACAGATACTACACTAACAACCTTGCTGATCATCATTCTCCGGTGCCCGATAATTTAAAATATAACTTAACTAAAACGAATATTAGGCAATCAAAAACAGTGAGTGAGAAAGAGACTACTCCTTGTGGATTGTGCGCAAGCAAACAAGCACGATAGAGTTTTATAATAATAATATAAGATAATATTAAATAATAAATAAATGAATAATAATAAATAATAACAAATGAATAACAATAATAATAAATAAGTAAAGAATAATAATAATAAATAATAAAAATAAATAATAATAGTTAATAAATAATAATGATAAATATTTAATAAATAATAAATAATAATAAATAATAATAATAAATATTAAACGAATAATAAATAAATAATAATCATAGTAAATAATAACAATAATGATAAATAATAATAATAATAAAAATAATAATAAAAGAAGGGTCATGCATGCTTTTTCTTCTTGAAGTTGATTTGTTTCGATTATTGATTTTCAAAAAAATTATCGGGGTATTCCGAGACAAATTCCCCCTGACATGTGAAGAATTTTTCCGTAAATTTTTAAGAAAATCATTCTAGCCGTTTCGGAGTCCACGGGGAACAAACATACACACAAGGACAGACAAAGTTCCATTTATATATAAGATTAGATCGATTTACTCATTAGATCAGAGTGGTTTACTTCAGTTTCATTATAACTAATTTATAACCTTTTTCATAAACACAACTCACTCATAAAATATTCAATGGTTCTTCAAAATACAAGTTTCAACATCTTAAGATTTTGTGAGCTCACGAACTAAAAAGTGACTAAAAAAGCTAACGAAAGTTGATATCCCTTGGGTAAAGAGAAGCCCACAACCTGTTCACAATGGGTTTGTAAAAAAAAAAAAAAAATTATCTACCGAACCTAGAAGTTGAATCATCGTAGGTTAGTTCATTGGTTTTTTTTCTTTTACGGCTTATGAACTGTTTTAGGGCCATTTAATGCCGAGAACAATCATTTCTTGAAAAAAAACTTTCTTTTTGTCCACAAGTTGTTTTTTGAATAACACAATGGGCACTATTTAACCCACAACTGGAGGGAATGTGAGGAATCATACCTTTCCCAAGGGTATTAGTCCAATTATAAATGCAAATGGAACGACTAAAATTCGAACTCGCACACTATGATTACGAGGTCCAAAGGGACCATTTAGTGGAGTACAGACATTTTGTTTATTTTCTGTGGCCAATCATTAACCCTTTAGACAGTTACTTGGAAAAATTACTGTTGTGGGTCTGAAAGTGGTGAAAGTAGAAACACGACTAATTGGTGAAAATAAGAACATTTATATGAAGTAAGGGTTAGTGGTACATAAAAGGGGTTTGTAAGTCTAAAGGGGGTCGGCTCTAAGAGATCCGGGAAAGCTCTCGTTAAGTGGGTTTAGCTGATGGTTATATGCTTAATAGACAAGTCCATCTTAGAGGTTATGAGAGTGTGTATGTCCCCATAAAAATTACCAACTAGTCAAACAAGGTCGTTTCTATTGGGGGGGTCATATTAAGGGCAAAATATATGTGTGTCTTTTAGGGTCCAAAGGTGCTTACCCCCTACGCCAAGTTGACCTCCTCTGAATCATGGTAGGTAAATATAGACGAACTAGCATGCATGTGCCGTTAAATAGGACGGCATAAAATGTGTGTATGTATGCGGTCGACTTACCTTTGTGAATTGAGCCGGCTCAACCACTAAACGCACACAATTCAGGTACTAGTTCCTTGGGTATTTGAATTTCAAAAGTGGCCCCCCAGTTACATGTATAACCAAATTAGGAAATATGGAAAAACACTTGATGCTATGCTAAGGCTATCAAGGGTGCTTTTTTATCGATATACCATCAATCGACGGGTTGCCTAGAGGCCCATCCACTCTCACAGTTAAACCTATAACTGGAGGGAAATGGAAATTTATACCTTATCCACTAGGGAATAAGACGGAACACGCGGAGTCCATTTGGAACGAACCCATACAAACAAACAGACACACACAGTCACATTTTTAAATTGACTTTATTACAAATAAATTAAATCTATTATTACTATGAAAAGTGATGTGTATTTGGCTAAGAAACGGTGTCGTTACCAAACTATTTTACTAGTTTTTGGTTTAAAGACTTCAAATTTGATATATGGGGTATTTGGGCCTTTGGAACACATTCGATATGATTTTTAGCCGGAAAATAGCCGCTAAGGGGTCAAACTTGAAAAATTAGATCGTTGTGGTGTGGGGGCGACGTTGTCCATTGGAGTGTTCATATCACAGCAGCAAAACCTTATTTTACAAAAATAACTTTTGGCTTTCAAAAAATTTGCGGAAGTTTTGTTTTTTTAATTTTAGAAAGAAAACAAATGTAGGAATAAATAAATAAAACCAAATGATCAAAATGAGCACAAAAGGAACATTAAAGCAAGCATCGATCAAGGCTGGGCAATACTACTTCTAGTTTGATATAAACTAGTTTAATATAAAGTGTTAGTATGAGTTATACAATAATAAAAATAATAAATATTGTGCCATCTATTTTTCTTTCCAATTGATAGGCTTAAAAATTAACAGCTGATTTTTGTCTTTACTCACCACAATTATATAAGTCGGTCCTTCATTAATCAACCATGTTGCCATTATTGCAATTAGCTTCTATTTTATAATTATTATTTAAGATTTAATTCTTTCTAATTGCACTGTATTTGGTTTGAATGTCTTCCCTTGCACGCCGTCCGTGTAAACACCACATAACTATTTAAAAGAAAAAAAAAGAAAGGAAGAGGAAATCCATTTGCCCTCAGTTGGATATCTGTCTGTCTGTCCGTATGTCTGTGTGTTAATTGTTATGCTTAAACTATGGGAGAGGCCAAAGAAAAAAAAACACTTATCCTATATTTTTTGTTCAATGTGACTGGTAATATAAAGCCTGATAAGTAAGAATATTTTCCGTCGTTGTTTTGTGGTAGTTCAAGTAGTGAATTTATTTGAAGTTGTAGTAGTAATAACCAAATGTCCCTACTACTACTATAAAACAATCAAGCGTTAACACACTGAATATATATATATATATATATTTATATATTCAGTGTGTATTATCAGCAGTTCCAAAAAGTGTGGATGGTGCTCTACACAAGCCTTCACCACTCTAAACAAATTCCTGTGTGGTTGTCTGACAACCATACGTGGTTTGATGACCCTCATACGTCGAAATCGACGGAGAATCCATCATCATCATCACATTGCTAAACTAAAAGTAAAATTTTACTCAAAAGATTCAAGAAAATCTATTACAAAAATATCTCTGAGACGAGGTTACTTAATCCTTTTGAGCCTGACTTTTCAAAATTATTAAGTAGTCACTTAGAGATGTTATATTAATAGAACATATTAGGGCTAAATTATTGGCATGTCTTCTTTTGCCTTATGTCATTAGGGTCGATATATCGGCCCTCTAGAGTAGAAAGGGTTAATCACTTAGGGTTCCCATCTGGTGTCGTGTTTAAACACTTGACGAAGGCCGACGGATAAAGTTAACCGAAACGTAGTGAAGCAAATCATCTATGGAAGAGGAGGAAAAAAAGTCGGGGAAAAAATTAGGCGCTTTTGCAGAACAAGCAAATAGAGAAATTGGCCGGATTATTATTTTTGGTCGGGGGCCGGTTATAAGACAACAACGGTTGTAAGACAGCAATTTAATTGTATAGGGTTATGGTTAGGGTTCAGGGTTTAGATTAAGGGTTTAGGTTAGGGTTTAGAGTTTAGAGCTTAACATTTTATTAGCCAATCAAATTGCTGTCTAATAACTGGACCCCCCCCAAAAAAAAATACTCCGGCCAATTTCTTCATTTGCTTGTGTGAAAAAGTGCCTAAATTTAATGATAAAACAATATCTTGATTCATTTTATTAAATCACGTATTTGTAGTAGAATATTTGTAGGAATTTACCTAAGTGACTCCAGGTCACTACTATCATGATAAAAAAACATTGTTTATCAACCTCCTTACCCCTCTAAGAACATATCACCAAAATCTCTCCTCTTCTACTATTTCTCTCTTCCC
>JAUZSX010341250.1:0-10546 GCA_034780655.1 Idiosepius hallami
CGTTTATAAGGGGGTCCCTAGGGTAAAACCTGAAATATAAAGGGGTCCGCAAGTCAGAAAGTTTGAAAACCCCTGCTTTAATTGATGTTGTGAAACGCAATGTGACGATTTCAACTTGCACGCAAAGAATAATAAAAAAAAGAATAATTGCTTGTTTTCATAATAAAAAAGTTGATTTGAATGTTCTTCTCGGGGTAACGACAAAATATTCACAGCAATATTACAATAAAAGTTAAGAATTAAAAGAAAACAAATTGTAATTCCAACAATTTTTTTAAGATTTAAAAGTACTTTATTTGATGTGTCGTGACTGAACGTTAAAAAAAATGTTTGGGAAAGTACTCACTTTTGCACCCCTGCAAAATTACAGTAAAAACATTTACAAGAAAAAGTAATCTAATTACATTGAAATCGATTTTCCTCTGGAGGAAAAAAAGAATATAGCTGTTATTTTATAAAAAAAAGTAATTAATGAATTCATTAATCTCTGAACGTATTAAGTACTTTCGTTCAAAAAAAATAACTAGTAAAAACTAGTAATTGATGTTTTTCGTGCAACTCTGAATTTTTCGTATTACCAAAATATACATGTATTTATTTAAATCTACTACTACTAATAATAATTATGGTGTTCTGCTACTAATATAGTGCAAAACTGCGGATTCGATCAAATCGGATTTCGTCAGTTAACCTTTGAACCCTGACTTATTAAAATTACCAAGTAGTTACTCAGAGCCATTATATCAGAGAAAAATATTAAAGCCAAAACATTAGTGTGTCTTCTTTTGCCTTACATTGTCAGGGCCGATACATCGGCCCGTTAGGTTTGAAAGGGTTAACATTCCAAACCCATGGTTGGATTGGAACCTGCAGACAGCGTGGTATGAATCAAACGCTCTAAAGACTTGCCTACAATACAGTTATGAGTTCATAAAGACAAAGTTTTAGTTTAAATCCGTTGGATCCTATAGAGCTGATATATCCGCCCTGGCTACCTAAAGCAAAAGAAGACACACTGTTATCTCAGCCTTAATATGCTTCTCTAATAGACCAACTTTGATTGACTAGATGGTAATTTTACTAAGTCAGGTTCCGTAGAATTAATAGAATAGCAACGCTCTTTTCCTCCGAAGCTGATTCTTAGTCCTCTATTAGAGGTTTTAGATAATGTTCGATGGTATTCAGAGTTAAAAACTTGTTAAGAAGAAATCCCTCGTACCACAGATATATTAAGTACATATTTTTTTAGAGAAACGCGGGCCATTCGATATTTGTTAGTCGGGGGTCAATAGCTATTGAGGTGATCCCATTTAAAACTCGCTGGGAAAGAAGAAAAAAAAATGTTAGCGTTTTGTCGCGAAGAGTTATTTGAATGAAATAATAATAATGAAAAAATGGTGAATTGTATTCATATGTAAAGTGTAAATTATTTAAAAGAAAAAAAAAGTGACATACACAGACTAACACACATGCATATATATATATATATATAGGCACTTCGCTTTTGCAGAACAAGCAAATGGAGAAATTTGGCCGAACCCTAAATCCCTAAACCTAACTCTAGCCAATCAAATTGCTGTCTTACAACCGGTGTAAAGTCCCCGAGTAAAAAATATTTCTCCATTTGCTTGTTCTACCAAAGCGCCTATATATATATATATATATATATATATATTCGTATAGACTATTAAACATAAAAAATGAATTAAATAATAATGTTAATTGAACATTCTAAAATTTGATATGTTAATTGTACTTTGTCATTTAAATTTAATTGTAGATTGTTGAAAAGGAATTATGACCATAAGTGTAAATTGTAAACGAAATTATTAGAAAAAGTATATTGTTATATCACCACCCGGGTGGTGTTTCGAAACTATGCGTTTTTCTTAACTTGCACCACAATGTAATCTTGCTTCTTTTGGTTCATTTATTTGCTCTTTAACCATAACAACTTACAATTTTCAGAATTTTTTTCAGTTTAGGCGTGAAATCGCACAGAAAGATACTAACATGCACTATGAAATCCTTAAAGCACATACAATACACTGTCATATTTCTTTTACGTCAGGAAATTATTTGTCTTAGGGATATTAATGTTTTTTTTCTTTTTCCAAGGGGAAGGATTCTAAGTATTTTTTTATGTTTGGTTTGTTGAAAATTATTAATATTAAGTAGGTCGGGTTAGGTTTGAGGGTAAGTTTTTGCTTTTGTTGTAACTCGTGACTATTCCAACTATTTTAAAGTAGGTTTAAAAACTAATTAGATTGGGGAATTATGAATGAGCATTTATCTATATATTGTAAATTTATAAAAAAATAAAAAAGAGCCTTATTACTTTAGAACATAAATAATAGGGTGCTTTTGCAGAACAAGTAAATGGAGAATTTTGGCTTAACCCTAAACCTAGCCAATCAAATTGCTGTCTTACAACCAGTGCAAAGTCACCAAGCAAAAAAAAAAAGAAATATTTCTCTATTTGCTTGTTCTGCAAAAGCGCTGATATTAGAATCATTAGTTTATCGTAAAATTATTTGTATCATATTTGCTTTTCGTTTTCTTAATAAAAACAAGCCCCAAAAAGTTAAGTTAAAAAATGAAATTAAAATAAATTAGAAAAATGAAAACGGAAGAACAGAATTGGCTTTAAATGCAAAACTTCTGCCGATGACGATAATAAAAATAGTGCATTCGAATGAGAATTACTTAAGATCCGCTGTCTTTTCAGAAAACAATGAATGCCATCTTTGACATCTTAAGCCACCATGTTGGCCAAGAGCATTGCATTCTGTGTAAAGAAAAGAAGTGGAACTAATTCTATCTTAAGTGACAGCTTCGACACACCGGCATTAAATCTTTGCAAGAATCCTCTAAAGTGAATATACTTCGTATTCATTCGTTTATAAAATTTCTATAAAAATGCATATTTGAAAAAGAAAATAATGGTCAAGCTATTTTTGATTTCAAATGAAATATAAAACGTTCACAACATTAAAAGTATAAAAGTTGATAAGAATTTGATACAGAGTGGGCGCAGGGCGGCTGAAGAGGTTTAAAGTTAAATAACTTTTACAAAACATATTACTTAAGTATTTACTTTATTTGAGAATTTGACACTTTTGCAGAACAAGGGAATGGAGAAATACTTTGTTTCACGGGGATTTGCACCGGTTTTAAGACAGTAATTTGATTGGTTAGGGTTTAGGGTTAGGATTTAGGTTAACACTATTAAGTTCATTTAATTAGCGAATCAAATTGCTGTCTTATAACCGGTCCCCGACCCCCAAAATATTCCGGCCAATTTCTCCATTTGCTTGGTCTGCAAAAGCACGGAGAATTTTGTCCACATCCTGGTAATGTAGTTCGTATTTCAGTTTTGAATATATTTTTTATATCCAAGGATGTGTTGAAACTAAGAAAAATAACTTTAAAAAAAGTATACACAATAAAATCAATAATTTAAAAAGAAAAATCGAAAATTAAAAAAAAAAATTGATCAATTTTTGAAAAATTTCGAAGAAAATGTTAAAAAAAAACCCAAAAGAAAATATGTTAAAAATAATCATTCTATTTACGTATGAAAACAGCGTCTTTCCGCGCTTACGTTAAATTAAAAAAAATAATCTCTAATTGCACTTTACAAAATTTTTAATAAATTCTTTTAACTAATAATTTTGGTACTTTTGCAGAACAAGCAAATGAAGAAATTGTCCGGAATATTTTTTTTGGTCGGTTATAAGATAGCACCGGTTGTAAGACAGCAATTTGCTCGACTATCGTTAGGGTTTCGAGGTTGACATTTCATTAGCCAAACAAATTGCTGTCTTATAACCGGTGCTATCTTATAACCGGTACCCGACCAAAAAAATATATTCCGGCCACTTTCTCCATTTGCTTGTTCTGCAAAAGTGTCATAATTGTATCAGGGGATATTTTTTAATCATTTATCTTTTTAATTTGATTTTTAGTCAAATTTCCAAAATTTGCTTAACTAGATGAATAATTACACAAACGCGCACACACATACTTTTCTCAGTTTTTTTTAAAAGTTAAAGTGCTACGAAGACAGCAGTGATACCATGAATATTAACATTAACTAAAGAAAACGGTGATATAGAACCTAACGTAGCTTAAAGGGGTAAAAAAAACAAGAAATGCATAAAAGTACCTCAGTTAATCAATACAGTTGTATTTTATACGAAATGAATTATGTTAGTATTTTAGACGTAATTTGAAGTGGAGTTGTATGAAATGATCACTTTTACGTCTTTCTTGTTGCAATAATTTTGGTTTTTAGATGGGAATGTCTCAAACCCCGAATAACCAATGAGAATGCCAAAAACTATTGTTACTTTGCCAAAGTGGGTGAAACCCATTTGGAAAACGAGAAAGGATTTCCTTTTACAACAAAGAATTTGATGCTTTCGTGAAATAATGGAATGGAAAAACAAATGCATGGAATTTCAAATAAAAAATAGAAATAAAAAAAATAAAACTAGGCGCGGTTCTCATATATTTTCAGTGGATTAGAAATAAATTTTTGTGAACATTATCATCATTAACGATTTGCCTTGAAGTTGATTTTGGAAAAATTCGTTATAATCATAAAGATAGTTTTATGTAGATAAACCTTTAGTTTGAGAATGTGTTCTTGCTTCTACATCCATGAAAAGAGTTAGTGGGAAATATGTGAAAGTAGAGTTTTAAACACTTGTACAAATTCAATTCAAAAACTTACAACGGTTGTACGTACCCAAGATTTTGTTGTATAAGTACAAAATGCTACAATCTGTATTGTGGTTTTATTTTTTCTATTTCTTACAATTAAACTTAATTTATATTTTTAAAAGAACCAAAATGAATTTCGTTTAAAGTACCACAAAAAATGTTTTTTTTATTATTTATTTAGTATAGATAAGTTTTACTGTTTTTGATATAATATGATGGTGCGCTTTTGCAGAACAAGTAAATGGAGAAATTTGGCCGAACCCTAAACCCTTACCCTAACCCATCAAATTGCTGTCTTAAAACCGGTGCAAAGTCCCCAAGCAAAAAATTTTATTTGACTTTAATATTAATAAAAATCCAAGAAATTACCTTCGTATTAACAATACATACATCTATTTGAAAATAGAGAAAACGGTATTAAACTTCTATGTCTATAAAAACAAATGAACATCTCTATCGTGTATAGTATTTATTTTCTTATTTCTGTATATAGTCATTGATTTTATATAAATGTATGTAAAAGGCACAAACAGAAACTGTATTTTGCAAATAGGCACTTATATCCCCCCTATATTGAGTTAATCGTAAACTAACTACTTCATAGTCACAAACGTGCTTTTACCAGAAAAACTCTACATAGTAACCAGAAGAGACGTGTGCAATTAGTTAATTGAAATCGGCGATAAGAATGACAAAGCTTTGGAAGAAAAGAAAAGAAATAACAAAGAGAAAACAATAAAATGGGAAAGAAGAACAAAGGAATATAAATGAAAGTAAAAACTTTCTAATAAAGATTGTACAACGTATGTTCCAAGAATAAGAGGGAAGAAGAATTGAGAGAAAAACCGATGATGATGATATTGATTGTCGTTGAGCAGATTTACAAATATTTGATTATAATAATAATAATAATATGAACACCAATAATTATTGCACTAGCATAAACACTCATCAATGCCAAGCTTACCCAAATAGTAGCCCCGGCGTAAAATGCGCCTTGCGGTCTATTACTTTAAAAAGGGAAACTTGTAAACCTTTAACCTATGGGCTCCGATCAGTATCTATCTTATATATATGAGAGAGAGAGAGAGACAGAGATATGGATTGATAGATGTATATTTCAACATATAAGTGTAAAAATGATTTTCTACTTAATCCTAATAATAATTTCTACTTAATCCTAATAATTACTTTGGCAATTTTTGCATTAAAAAAATTGGGAAGCAAAGGGGATAGTGGCCCTTAAAAAGCTTGTAGGGAGTTTTCGGATTGTTTTTTTTTTTTTAATAGAAAGTTACATTTTAATTTTTCTTAAACTTCAAAAACACTTCTATGCTATTTATTTATCCATTTGTAATTAACAAACGTAACTTTGTTTTTAAAAAGGATTTTAAAAGGAACAATCTCGACTCCTATATTTTTAAAATGATTTATACGGTCAAGTCACATTGGAAACACCGATTCCTGTCAGATTACCGAAGTTAAGCAACGTCGAGCCTGGTCTATTGATTACCACTTAAGACTGGTGTTTACAGATCAATTTCTTGTTTATTTCTACTTGATCTAGCCACGTGCAGCACGGTTAATTGGAAATTCAAAACCAAATGTAGAACCCAATCAAGCACGCTTTTCTGATTTTTACATATATCTGCCTCGAGCAGAGGGGGCTCGTTAACTCGAGAGAGCATCTCATCTAGGTGAAGGGTAACATCGAATGTAAGAAGCCCGGGTAAGAGCACGTAAAATGGCCTTGTGTTAAACTGGGGTTGGTGCTCACCATATGAATCTAATATAATATAATATATATACAAAGATAGGTAGATAGATAGGTAGAATGACAGAGAATAATGTAATCAAGAGATAATATGGCTCCATAAACTCACCAACGTGCACCATAATAAATCCATTAGTGTATTTCAGCACAGTATAAAAACAAGCGAAATATGTCTGGATAAGCTACACGTCTCTCTACGGAGATAGAGCTAATTCTTTCATATTTTCTTCAGATATTCCTGCAAGTCAGATCTAAATAAAAAACAAAAACAAAAAAATATTAATTCGGTCCTTTGCCAACTTGAATCGATTTGTTTTTTCCCGCTATTAATATCAGCAAAAAAAAAATGAAAGACGTAACAAAAAAAGAAGAAAGAAAAAAAATATAACCTTTAAACCCAAAATAATGCATTAAAACCTAGCGAACGGTTAAAAAACCTTCTGATGTCTGCTAGTAACAGACACTTGATAGCTATGCGTTTTTTTTTCTTCTCTCGGAATATACTCGAAAGATTTCCACTTGAACGGAATTCTCTACTTACTGATCGTGGCAAGAATTCACTCGCTCCTAGAATTGCCACTGATAATATGGTTTAGAATTCTTACGGAATCTCTTAGACTTTCGTAGCTAATGCCCCCTTAACTCTCATTATTCCTCTCCGAAAATACGATTCGACTAAATATCACTAAGCAGTATCATGCTTTATAGACTGCGAAGAGCGGGCTTTTTTATCTAGCTAATTGTGTTTTCTGATTGTTTTATCTTCCTGCTTCTTTAAACAACGCAAAAAATGAAAATAAATAAACTAATGAATAGATTAGAACTTAGTTCTCCGAACACGGTAAAGTGCTGTGCAGTAGAATATAATGTCTTAATGGAGGACATTTCCAGTAGTTCTTTGAATATAAGCTGTGGTACTCTAAATAAACAAATATGACTAATAGTAAATAAATTCACTAAAGGTTGGTGTGCAGTACAAAATAATCTCTTAATTCCAATGGGGGACATTTCCAGCATTTCTTTTAAGATAAGCTGTGATACTGATAACAAATAAAACAGCCTAACTGTTAGTAATACAATAGTATTGTCTAATATTTTCTCATAATGAAATTTATTATTTATTAATCTATTTAAGTTTCTATACACTCATGGTGCATAGTGACTTTTTGGGCATTCTCAGAGCCATAGTTAGGGCCCCTGCAGACCCCCCAATTGTGGGGAACATCACAAGCTCCCAAGGGGCCTCAAGGCTCCTTGTCTTCTTTTGTAATGCTAAAAGTTACCAAAATAACAAATTATCAGAATTAATTAAAATATATCTTGAAATATACATATATATATATCAACACATCTACCTGTCTGTCTGATGTCCGTTTTCTCTCACAACTTATATATATTTCTAGGTATATATATATATAGTCTTTGATATAGTTTTTGGGCAGCGAAGTTGGAGCATTGGCAAAAGTTCGGCTCTGAAATCGTAGTCCGTGAGTTCAAATCCCAGTCAAAGCTATTGCATTCACTTTTAGCTGCCTCGGGCAATGGGGCTCGTTAACTCGCAGAGTAGTTCATCCAGGTGAAGGGTAACACCAAATGTAAAAAGCTCGAGCAAGAGCACGTAAAAACGGCTTTGTGCCAAACTTGGTTTGGTGCTAGACCAATTAAATATAAGATATAGTCTTTAATCGAGTCCCCCATTATGTTGAAGGGTTACAACTTGCTTTTTTTACGCTAAAGGGGCCACAAGGCGCATTATGCGGTGGGGCCGCTACGTGGCTAAGCCCAACACTGGGTATTCTTTATGAATCAACTGACTAAGGTGAGATCTACTCTCGTACAGTGAGTGGGCAGTCGAACTTTGGAATCGTCATACGCGTGTTCAAATCAAAGTAATCTAGCGAGAACCGGTGTCTCCAGCGCGACTTGACCGTACAACTGTGATTCTTAAGTAGTCACCCATCTTAGTTCTAAATAGGCTCTACGTTGGTTGACTTAGATGATGTTGCGGGAACCAGTTTCTCCACGCAACTTGATTGTACAGCTGTGATTGATTCCTAAGTAGTCACCCACCTTAGTACTAAATAGGCTCTACGTTGCTTGACTTCGGTGATCTAGCCGGAACTGGTGTGTCTTACGCAATTTAACTGTACAACTGTGATTCCTAAGTAGTCACCCGTCTTAGGACTGAAGAAGTTCTACGTTGCTTAACTTCGGTGATGTAGCTAGTCTCCTACGCGACTTAACCTTACTATTGTTGAAGATTGTGTCTATTAAGTTGAAATATTCGATCAATAAAACTAAAAACAAAACAAAAAATCAAATATCTAGATTTCGTCCTTTGTAACATATTGAGTTTAAGCCCTCATAACCAGGTCAGGTAACAATAATGATAAAAAAAAAAGATTCACAGAAACAAAAACCCAACTAAAATCGCTTGAAGCGTAGACAGAGAATGAGAGACTTGAAATAAATAACACACATTACGATTCTCAAAGGGAGAGCAAATAGCAGACGATTAGATGTTTTCATGGAAAGTTGTTATAAGTCTAAACGCGTCCAAGCAATTGAGGACGGCAAACCGGATAAAAAAAGAAGAAAGAGAGATAATAGAGGAAACATTCGTTGGAAATATTGATTGAGAAGTTAAAACGGTTGGAGAATAGGAACAATAGTTATGGTTGTTGTTGTTGAGCAAGGAGACCTCTCCACACCCGTACGAGCTAAAATCAGTTTTTCTTCTATAGAGTCTTATGTTGTTGAGCAAGAAGATCTCTCCACACCCGTACGAGCTAAAATCAGTTTTTCTTCTATAGAGTCTTATGTTGTTGAGCAAGAAGACCTCTCCACACCCGTACGAGCTAAAATCAGTTTTCCTCCTATAGAGTCTTATGTTGTTGAGCAAGAAGACCTCTCCACACCCGTACGAGCTAAAATCAGTTTTCCTTCTATAGAGTCTTATGTTGTTGAGCGAGAAGACCTCTCCACACCCGTACGAGTTAAAATCAGTTTTCCTTCTATAGAGTCTTATGTTGTTGAGCAGGAAGACCTCTCCACACCCGTACGAGCTAAAATCAGTTTTCCTTCTATAGAGTCTTATGTTGTTGAGCAAGAAGACCTCTCCACACCCATACGAGCTAAAATCAGTTTTCCTTCTATAGAGTCTTATGTAGTTGAGCAGGAAGACCTCTCCACACCCGTACGAGTTAAAATCAGTTTTTCTTCTATAGAGTCTTATGTTGTTGAGCAGGAAGACTTCTTCACACACGTTCGGGCTAAAAACAGTTTTCCTTCTATAGAGTCTTAAGTTGTTGAGCAGGAAAATCTCTCCACACTCGTTCGGGCTAAAATCAGTTTTCCCATTGTCATAGAGCTTTTCGCTATCTGAGTCTATCCTGAGACTCACAGTCCTCACCTTAGGGGGTAACTTTGTTGTTTTTGAGCAGGAAGACCTCTCCACAGTCGTTCGGGCTAAAAACAGTTTTTCTTTCTATAGAGTCTTAAGTTGTTGAGCAGGAAAATCTCTCCACACCCGTTCGGGCTAAAATCAGTCTTTGGCAAAAGCTCGGGTTCTGGAATCGTAGTACGTGAGTTCAAATCACAGTCAAAACCATTGCATTAACCTTTAGCTGCCTCGGGCAAATGGGGCTCGTAATAAGATTAATGATTGAGATAAATATAGAGCATGAGAAATGAATTTAGTATAATTGATATTATAGAAAAAGGGGCTGCGAGGCGTATTTTGCTATAAGGCTAAGAATCACACTGACAATAATCTAAAAAAATCAATGAATTTTTGTGGTGTGGGCTATCTCCCCTCGCTATCACCGAAACATAGACTCACCCAGAGGGTATATTAACCGTCTTCTGGGTCGCCTCAGTGAGAAGGCTGACTCCGTCATTGTTGACTACACTGTACTATCTCTTTCTGTATCTTACTAACTTCCTTCTGTATAAATGCTCTATCAACCTATTCACCTGGGCGTTGTTCCATTCTTGATGCTTACACTGTTGACTACACTGTACTAACTCTTTCTGTATCTTACT
>JAUZSX010341261.1:0-10546 GCA_034780655.1 Idiosepius hallami
AAAATACTCCTAGAATTATTAATCATACCTCATCTCAAGGATTACGAAGAAAAAATAAATATGAAAATAAAGATGAGAACAATTGTTGGAAAAATACTACTAGAATTATTAATCATACCTCATCTCAAGAATTACAAAAAACAAAAAAAAATATGTAATTTTTTTTACTTGTGTTTTTAAAACCAAGACAAGATATCAGGTCATTCCTTATTTTGTCTTTCTTTCTACCTGTCCCTTATGTATCAATATGAGGCCATTGATGTGAATTGAATCAGCGATGGCTCGAGGAACATAAACAATGGGACGTGGAGCTCTGACGTTGGAACCTACGTAATTCAAATTCCGGGCTTGAAAGCCAGGATTTTACGTAAAAGGGACATCAGTAGGCTTTATAATGGAAGGAAGCAAGAAGAGGAAAAAAGAGGCTGGCGACACGGCAGACACACAGCAGCAGCCTGGCTAGACTGTTTTGTCCTGCAGAGGACTGCAAGAGAGACAGCAAAGCATACAAAGACAGTCTTTCATCCTCTCTTTTACCTACCCTCTCACTGTCATTTGGAACGACCAGAAAGAGAGAGTGAACAGTAGTAAACAAACAATGGATAATAAGAAACTCTTGAAACTAAAGTAACGTGTTGTCATGTGTTTATTCCAGGTCTTGTATTGTGTATATGTATTTCTATATCTCATAATATAACATTTATCCCCCTTTTTCTTCCTTCCTTTGTTTCTTTTTTCTTTCTTCCAAAAGTTTGAAAATCACTGAATTAAAATACTAATTATTCAAAATACAAAAATTTCTATTTTAAATAATTAATAATTTAACATAGGTTTAGATTTGAAATAATAATAATAATAATAGGTGGCGCATTGGAAAAAGTTTGAGCTCTGGAATCGTATTACGCGAGTTCAAACCCAGTCCAAACCAGTGCATTCATTTTAAAAATGGCTTTGTGCCAAACTTGGTTGGGGCTACTCACCAAGTATATATAATAATAATAATAATAATAAGTAATAATAATGATTGCTTATTAATTACCAATGACATAAAGTTGGTTATCAATTAAAAATGAGAATGTGGCATAACGTTCCGTAGGCATTGGTGGTAGATTCTTCCAAATATTCTTTTCTAAATTATAAGACATAAAGTAATCCCGAGGATTGCCGTCTGCTGACATACCACCAACCACAAGGATTTGGTCCTCTGGAAAACACACAAAAAAATAAAAATATTAAAAATGTAAATTTTACTGTAGATAAAGTTATTAACTAAGGCTGTAACAATATTTTTGTTGCATTATTTTTAGGTCTATTGATATTTATTTGGGAATGAGCGCAGAGATTAGACCGTCTCATTTAATATGGAGAGTAAATTTAACCCGACCAATCACAGAGCAGGAAGAAGATTACTCCTCTATTTCAGGAGGCTAGATTTAACAGATTTTCTTACTTTGACAAATCTTGGACTAGAAACCTGACTAGTGAATTTACTGCTGTTGTTACTAATACTTTTACAAGTAGATTTAATTCTCTTGTTGCTGCTGCTACTAATTCTGGCATATTGGATTGACTACTGCTGATATATTGCCACTACAAATGAATTCATTTTACTGAGGTTCACTTTTTTTACTAAGGAAAATGGCATAGGAACCAAGAATTCTTTTATCAAAGAATATGCTTATAACATCCCAAGTTATTAAGGCTGTGACAAGAATATTTTTAATAAAAGAATATTATCACAGCCCTAGTAATAAGTAAAGAATTAAAAGAAATGGTAAATTTGCAAAATAGTCAAGTCTATGACAAGAATAATCTTTAATAAAAGCACATTATCACAGCCCTACTAATAAGTAAAGAATTAAAAGAAAATGCTAAAATCACAAAATAGTCAAGTCTATGACAAGAATAATCTTTAAAAAAAAACATATTATCACAGCCCTACTAATTAAGTAAAGAATTAAAAGAAATGGTAAAATCACAAAATAGTCAAGTCTATGACAAGAATAATCTTTAAAAAAAAACATATTATCACAGCCCTACTAATAAGTAAAAATGGTAAAATCACAAAATAGTCAAGTCAGTGACAAGAATAATCTTTGATAAAAGCATAATATCACAGCCCTAGTTGTTATAAAATTATTTCCCTAAAAATTGTTGTTTTTTTTTAATCTACCCCCTCCCACAAATGAAAAAACTTTCTAAAAAAAAACAAATTAAAATTTGAGAATATCCACCCAAAAAGCCGACCCCAAAAAATCAGGTAAAAAGATGGAGTTAATAAAATTGGTTTATTAGGCAGAAAAAGAGAGAAATTTAAAAGCATTTACCATAAACAACAGCAGGAATTCCTAGAAGACTTTCACGCATGCTTTCCCCCGCAGTCCAAGTATTTGTGTCTATATCATAAATCTCGACTGAGTCCAAAGGCTTCTGGGTAATAGATACGCCTCCTAGTACCACTATCTTGTTGCCAACAGCAACCGCAGCCGCCCCAGCCCGTTTGGTCGGGATTCCTGGTAACGTCTTCCAAGTGTTTGACTTGAGATGAAACTTTTCAAAACAGTCGAGTGGCTTTCCCTTCACATCACAGCCGCCCACAACGTAAAGGCAATCATTATGAATGACGGGCGTTGAGAAGACACGTTTTGTTGGCATCGGCAAATGGATTTGCCAATCCCGAGGTGCTGTATTTGTGGCCATTGAAAGGCAGAAGTCAGGAAAAAAAAAAAATATCACAGGAGAAATTCTAAAAAAAAAAGAAAAAAAAAACCATCAAACAAATGAAGAAACAGATTAGAATTTTTTATTGGATTTTAGATTGATTGGTTTATTTAACCAGCACATTCAGTCTCATAAGGTCATTTAATGCTGAAAACTGTTTTAATTTGTTCTACGTAGTTTACTAAATTATTAGAAATGAATTTAGTATAAAAAAGGATTAGAACTGAATTGAATCATAGCCCACTAATATATCTATTAGTAGGCCATGATTGAATATTAAAAAAGCATTAGATTGATTGATTTAAAAATTTAATTTAAAAAGTATATCGATTCTCATTAGGCCATTTAATGCTGTAAAACGTTTTAAGTATAAGAAATCATTAGAAATGAATTGTGTATTAAAAAGCCTTAGATCGATTATTTGAAAAATTGATTTAAAAATCATATTAACTCTCATTAGATCATTTAATGCTGAAAATTGTTTTAATTTGTTCTACGTAGTTTACTAAATTAGCAGAGGCCTCAAGAGGACCCGGTTCCAATGGCATGGAGAGAACCACGAGGACTTCATGCTGTTGCTGCCGTTTTGTGTCCCTGCAGACATTTGCCACGTCTGCCGTTGAGGTCTTGGCACTATTTAACCCATAGCTGGAAGGAAGATAGGGTTTCATACCTTTCCCAATGGTGTTAGTCGACATGTTAACATAGACGGAACAACTTGGATTCGAACCTGCGTAAGTACGGTTCCGAAGTCCGAATGTCTATACACCGGGTCACGTCGACTGTCTTGCAAAGTCTTTCTGCTCAACAACTACAACAACAAAACAACACAAACAAAAAGATTTTGACTTTAAAATGTTTAAAATCCATTAAAAATCGATTTATTATCATCTATTATCGTTTATTGATTTAAAAAAAAAATACTTTTCAGGATTTTTATTTTTTTTGTTAATTAAAATCAGATTTTTTAAAAAATGACTATTTTGGACTTCAGAGGCATATATTGGGTCATAATTAGGATGTACACCGCGACGCACCGTCTGTAAGAATGTAATTTGATTGGTTATTGATTGAAATTGACATCTAACCAAATTGGCAATTGTACTCTTACATCCGGGTTACACATTCTCGACAATTTGGCACAGTTAGTTTAGAGAGCAAAATATGCGTTTTTAGGGGACAGAGAGGGAACCTAGTACCCCAATTACTTGCCCTGTGCGTCGCCACTACTGTGTGTGTTGGTGGTGTAAGTAAGTGCGTGCAAAATTTCAAATGCAAAAAACTTTGTATATTAAAAAAAAAGAAAGCTAAATAATAAATTTTATAAAATATCAATTAGATTCTTTTATGGTTACTTATTAGAAAATAACTGACGATATCCCCGTAAATTGTCACTAAAAAATGCCAATTTAATTAAAAATGATTCAATTAATGAAATTGAAAGTAGAAATAAATGAATTAAAAAAAGTCGTGCAAAAAAAATTAAATAAATTATCATTAATTAGGGGAAAAAGAATACAATTAAATTCGCGTGTTTGTTAATTGATTTTTAGAGTTTGAAATTTTTAAAATAAATAGAAAAAAAACTTTTTTTTTTTAAATAAAAAAAAATCACTTTTAAAAAAAAAAATAGCTTTTTTTTTTCTTTATAAAATGATTTAAATATTTTCCGCTTTTGGCCGAGAAAATTCTTGGCCCACACTAAAAAAATTAAAATTGAATTTTTAAAAATATTTCTAGAAAATGAATAATGAATTAACTGTGAATAAAATAACGAGGCGAGTTGAAGAAGAAAAAAAACGAGGAATTTATTTACCTTGGAATTCAATAAATTTGGTTGTTGCTCTTGTTGTTAGACATTGATTGTATTTGACTACAAGAGGTCGATAATATATGACCAGTATTTACACAAAGCCTTACTTGAATATAGGGTGGAATTATTGTGTGGAGAGAAAGAGAGAGAGAGAGAGAGAGAGAGAGAGCAGCCAGCTGATTTGTGTTGACTCTTATTCTGTGCTGTCTGTGTGTTGACTGTTGTTGTTGTGCAATTGTTGTGCTGACTGCTGCTGTTTGTGCAGTAGTGTACTGTAGTGTAGTGACTTCAATGTGCAGGCAACAGCAGCACACCCATGATTGTTGTGCGTTAGCAGGCTAGAGCAGAGCAAGCACTCCAGCAGCCAGCAGTAGAGAGAGCACTTAGCACTTTTAGCACTTTCACTTGTGACTGGTGGAAGCGTTTGTTAAAATTTCAATGCTAAAATGTGTCCTTATTCAGGAGATGGCGGAGGGGGCACAAATTGGTAAAAGCTCTGGAATCGTACTACTATCCGAGTTCAAATCCCAGTTGAAATCATTAAAAATGGCCATGTGCCAAACTTGGTTGGTGGGCTGTGGCTGTGCTGACTGCTGCTGCTCTGTGATGACTGCTGGCTGCTCACAAGAACATATATTATTCAGGGGCGGATATTGAGAGAATTATTACGAGCCCTCGGACAGAAAATGCAAGAACGGTCTTCTCTTCCCATTTTTTAGTTAAATAAATACCAAAACCACAGAAGTTGTGGCTGTGTTCTGTCTGTGTGTGCTCTCTGCTCCTGTACAGTCAGTGCACTGCAGTGAGTGCAGTGCACAGTGCAGCAGCAGCAGCCAGGCAGCCCACCCAGCCCAGCCTGTCAGTTTGTTGTTCGTAAAAGGTTAACAATAATTAAAGATCAAATTAAAATTGAATATCTAAAGCCCTTAGATTTTTAATTCCTTTTAAAATTGTTGCAGTTTTTTGTTTTGCTCACTCATCTGGCCACTACTTACTTCTCACGAAACTGAAATGATGCGAATATTAAAAATAAAATGCACAAAATTAATTATTTCCATTTGTTAGTTTGGTTAACTATTTTCTATATTACTTCTAAAATAAACTATTTAAGTTTTTTTTTTATTATAAAATTATTTTTTTATTTTTAATTATTTTCTAAAGCAAGAATTTACAAAACCTGCGTGCAGTGAGTGCAAGTGCAGTGAGTGGAGTGACTGCAGTGAGGAGTGAATGCAACAACTGCACGGCACGAGTTGCACCACGAGCATGACGACGCGACGCTCATCATTTGGATGATGTAATAATACGTTAAGTTATGTATTAATTACGATGAAATAAGTCACGCTGGAGACAATCCCGTCAGATCACCGAGGTTAAGCAACGTTGAGCCAGGTCATTAGTTAGGTATGAAGGACGAGTGACCATACTGATGGGGTGCGAAATAAATACCCAGGGTAGTGTCTAGGGGTGTATTTAAACTACTGGGTTTACCTTTAGTCTTTGGTTAGACAGGCGGTTGGGGACCTCTTCTGAAGTTCATATTCCCATGAAACTCCACACTACTGCACACTGAATCGCGTGTGTTCAATGGTTGAGCCGGCTAAGCATGCACAGGTCAGTATGCCGATACACAACAGTATCACACGCACACACATAAAATTTTAACAACTTTTTGATTGGGCAAAATCAATTGTCCAGTGCAGCCTGCAGCCAGAGTAGTGGAGTGCTGACTGCTGGCAGTGAAAGTGCATGAGGTGCCAGTGAGTGCTGCCTGCAGTCATTTGTAGAAGTGAACCAGAACCAAAACCCAAATGACTCTTTATCTAAATTCCAAAAGTAGGTAATATCTATATAAGACATTAACTGTTTGTCCCTTTATTTTCCCCAATACTCCAGTCCAAGAACTGCTATCTTAGAAGCCTTCTCTCTTTCTCTCTCTCTCCTCGACCTGACCTACCAACAGAAAAGAGAAGCGAGTACCTTTATAGTATCCGAACGAGTTAGATGTGTCTATTGCTAGTGGACACTTTACTGAACAGAAGGTCCTCACACTACACTAATATGTAAAGATAAGTAAAATAAAGATAATTCTTTTAAATAAATTTGTACTTTTTGCGCTTTTGCAGAACAAGCAAATGGAGAAATATCATTTTTTTGCTCGGGAACTTTTTGCACCGGTTGTAAGAAAGCAATTTGATTGGCTAGGGTTAGGGTTTCCTGGGTTACGTTTAGGAGTTAGGTTTAGGGTTTAGATTAACACTATTAAGTCCATTTCATTAGTCAATCAAATTGCTGTCTTATAACCGTTGCAAAGTCCCCGAGCAAAAAATATATATATATATATATTTCGGCCAAATTTCTCCATTTGCTTGTTTTTCGAAAGCGCCCTTTTATTATTATTATTATTATTTATTATTATTATTGTTGTTATTGTTGTTGTTATTATTATTATTATTATTATTCAAATATCCAAATATTGCACGTTAAAATATCTGCATCTATTTCGTCTTTTATTTATCGATATCAATTTGCGTTTTGTCTGTTACAAAATTGTTCCATAATTGTCACTAACTGTTTTAAAAGATTAAAGGCGTCAAGACGAATGGAGTGCCATTGGAGTGCTAAAAATATATTCACTTTGTGAGCAGTCAGCAGCACCAACCAAGTATGACACAAGGCCATTTTTAAGGTGATCGCATCCAATAATAATGAAGTGCTCTAAAAAGTCTGAATTAAAATCCCCGTTGAGACATGTTGTGTTGCTGTTGCGTAGCAACCACAAACATCAAGTAATTTGCGTGGAGATAAAAAAAAAGTATTTCCGGGCTTAGTAAACAAAAAGAAAAAAAACAAACAGATTTATTTAAACTTTCAGATTTTAGAACCTAAATAAATAACTTTTGGCCCCATCAAAACCTTTAGAGTAAGAATTTTCGAGTAATATTCAGTTACGTTTAAAATTTACGTTAAATGTAAATGAATGCGCTACTCTTTTTTTTAATTTTTTTTTAATAATCACTTTAAAAAAAGTTTTCATTTTAAACTTCTTTCATTATTTACTCCTGCTTTTCGATCATCTTGTGACTTCAAAAACATAAAGTAACAAAATAATGAGGTTAAGCTTAAAAAAATTAATTAAGATTGTTTTGTTAAATTCATAAAGTTTTGACCAGTTCCAGTTCATACGGTTCTTCAGTTAAGTCTGCCTACAAATTCGTGTCTAAGGATTTCGAAAAACAATATATTTAACTCTTTGAACCCCGACTTATCAAAATTACCGAGTAGTCACTCAGAGCCCTTATATTAGAGAAACATATTAAAGCCAAAATATTGGTGTGTCTTTTGACTTGTTGTTAGGGCCTCTTTGAGTCCAACATAAGATTTAAAAAGAAGGTATTTTTCTCTCAGGACTAACTAAAGCTAATTTACCGGTGATAAGACAAAAACTTGTCCCTTCGAAAAATTGATTCTTCTGCTGCTGGTTGTGTTTATTTTTTTTTAAATTAAATTTCGTTTTGTTAGTTTTCACGATTACCAGCTGAAAAAAAGATAGAACAAATTTAACAAAACCAATCTAACGAAAAAACTTTTAAAGGGGAGAAAAAAGAACGAATTTTAAAACAAAAGTAAAACCAATGGATAAATAAAAAAAAAAATAGTTTTGAATTTTAAAACAAAAACCAGCATTGTGAATAGAATTGCTTTCTTTAATGTCGTTGTTTTGGCGCTATTATTGCTGAAAAATGTCTAAAAATATATATAAATGAAAAATAACATAATTAAATTCAACTTAGTGTTATCAAATAAATCATTTAATTACAATTGCAACAAAACGTAATTCTTCGGCAGAAGATTCAATTTTTCTTAAGGAACAAGTTATTATTGTCACCGGTAAATTTTCTTTAGTGGGATCTCAGAGAAAAAAAACCCATTTAATAGATAATTATGAAAAATAAAAATGTTAAATTCCGTCGTTTTTTGGTTAAATTAACCAAAATATTGTTTATGCCTAGAAAAAACAAACTAAATTTCTTCTTCTTGGCGAGCAGGCAGCGGCATGAATTCATTTACGACTAACGTCTTAGTTAATTTTTTCGGTTTATTAATTAAAATAAAGTTTTTATATGTCTCAATTTTCCTTCAACAACGAAACAAAATATTTAGACTATTTTTATTTATTAGTTTTAAAACAGAAAGATCCATTTCAAAAACAAAGCGTTGTAAAATTATGAACGGTTAAACCCGTTAAATCCATTATGTTTGCACGTTACAATATTTTAAGTACGAAAATAATGCTTTGAATTCAATAATAAAACTCAAAATTTTAGCAAAATTCAAAGAATTTGATTTAAAGATTCTATTTTATAAATCATTCAAAAGATATATAAACATATTTTTATTTATTTAAAACGTAAAAATACGTTTTATTTTTCATCTTTATTATAAAGACTTTAGTTGGTGCCTATATTCTCTATGTAGCTGTGGTGGCCGAGTGGTTAAGGCGTTGGACTTGAAATCCAATGGGCATTGCCCGCGCAGGTTCGAATCCTGCCCGCAGCGTAATCTTTTTTATTAATTTTTTAGATTGGAAATCATTATTATCTTATTTTTTTTTAAAGATCATATTTCTCTCTCCAATTTTGAACGGATTCAAATCCAATTTATAAAATTATTTGTTTTTATTTTTTACATAGTTATTACGTATGATTAACTAACCAAACAATACTAATACCAGTGAGTGAGTGAGTGAGTGGCTGTAGCACCTCAAAACTCAAAAGAAAATAGAAAATTAGAAAATTGTTAAATAAATTTTTTACTTCAAATCTATTTCTTGTGTGAAAAAAATTAAAACTTATTTTTCTAAAATGAAAATTAATTTATTTGGCATTTGGACTTGGACTTTAGAGTCAAATTGCCAACTAATCAAATCAACCTTGGCCGTTAAAGGGTCATATTAACCCTTTAAACCATAAAGAAACGATATATCGGCCTTGGCGACTTAAGGCAAAAGTAGACACAAACACAACAATATTTCAACCTCTTCCTTTGGATCCTGACTAAGTAATATTACCAAGTAGTCACTTCGAGCCGTTTTATTAAAGAACCATATTAGGGTCGAAATCTCAGTGTGTGTTTTTTGCCTTTGGATACTAAGGCCGATATATCGGCCACTTAGGATCGAAAGGGTTAAGCCCTAAATACCAGTGAGAGTGCCTGTGTCTTATTTTGCCTTTAGTCGCCACAGCCGATATATAGGTCCTGTAGGGTTCAAAGGATTAAATATCGTTAGTAAAAAATTTGCCTTTTTAAAAATTAAATTATGAGAAATTTAGGGAATGTAATTAAATTCTTCTTCTTGCGGACCCCCTGAGGTCCGCGGACCACAGTTTGAAAGCCCCTGGTCTAAACCATTGAAAACACCAATTATGCACATTGTGGGTCAACTCAACAAATAACACTTGTCTTTTTACCCTTTCGACCCTAAAGAGCCGATATCGGCCTTAGTAACTTAAGGCAAAAAAAGACATACCTACATTTGACTTTCATATGGTCCTTTCTTTTGATAGAATGGCTCTTCTGAGTGACTACTTGGTAATTTTGCTAATTCAGGGTCTAAAGATCAAGGAAAACATCTTGGTGTGTATGTGTCTTCTTTCACCTTAAGGCATCAGGAACGAGGGACGATATATTGGCTCCTTAGGGTTTAAAGGGTTAATGTAGTCTTAAAGGCAGGTACAGGTCTGTTTTGAACGAATATTATATTTAGAATTATTGCTGCTGACAAAATAGTTTTTTATGATATCAAGATTTTAAAAAACACTTTTACTAAAGGTTTTAAATGCTGGCCACCATTTTTATTTTTATTATTTCAACCCTAGGGTATTGTAAAAAAAAAACATTATGACATAATGAGTATTATTTCGGAATCTTTGGAATGAGGCTTGAAGATTTGTG
This sequence comes from Idiosepius hallami, assembly GCA_034780655.1. Classification (NCBI taxonomy): domain Eukaryota; kingdom Metazoa; phylum Mollusca; class Cephalopoda; family Idiosepiidae; genus Idiosepius; species Idiosepius hallami. The sequence goes on from JAUZSX010341261.1 coordinate 10,490, forward strand.
CTATTATTATTCGGACTGTTGTCCTCATCCTTATCATTGCTTTTTTCACAACGTTTC
>JAUZSX010341271.1:0-2500 GCA_034780655.1 Idiosepius hallami
TAAAATTAAATTCATGTAAAACAAAGATATCCGTATTTAGCAGGGTAAATGTTTATACCGTCCAAAATTGATACGGCGTATTCTCTAAAATCCGTGGAAAATCCACAGTAGTTAAAAATGTTTAAACCCCCCTCAAAAAAAAAGAAAATAAGACCATTTTTACGTGCTGTTACCAAGGTTTTTTACATTCAGTGTTCCCCTTCACCTAGATGAGCTGCTCTCCCGAGTTAACGAGCTCAATCTGCCCGAGGATGCAAAAATGAAAGTAATGGTTTTGACTGGGGTTTGAACTCGCGTAATACAATTCCATAGCCCGAGCACTTACCAATGTTTTACCACGCCACCTTGACTGGAATTTTAACTCACGTAATACGATTCCAGAGTCCGAGATTTTACCAATGCTCCACTGTCGCTGCCCTGAATTGAGACAAGAATATAATAAAAACATATCACAGCCATTCGGTGATACCCTTCACATAGATGAAATGCTCTCCCGAGCTAATAAACCCTATCTGCCCAAGGCAGCTAAATTGAATGTAATGGTTTTGACTGGTATTTGAACTCGTTAATACGATTCCAGAGCCCGATGTTTTACCAATGCTCCACCTTCGCTGCCCTGAATTGTGACAAGAATATAACAAAAGCATATCACAGCCATTCGGTGATACCCTTCACATAGATGAGATGCTCTCTTGAGCTAATAAACCATATCTGCCCGAGGCAGCTAAATTGAATGTAATGGTTTCGACTGGGATTTGAACTTCGGAAATACGATTCCATATTCCGAGCTCTTACCAATGTTCCACCATGCCACCTTGATTGGGATTTAAACTCTCGTAATACGATTCCAGAGCCCGATGTTTTACCAATGCTCCACTGTCGCTGCCCGTAAGAGTAAGATATGTTGTTACAAAATATAATCTTAAATTTCCTTTTAGTTTTTCTCTTATCTTTAATTCTTTCTTCTTCGTAATATTTCTCTGCACCTGGGACCAAGGGGTCCCCCCTTCCCCCCTCAACCTATTCTAATTCTTATCCTTCCCACAATGCATCACACTCTTACCACTACAGCTACTACGACAACTACTTTCTCATTAACTGAGTCCGTTTCAGTGACCTCAGGGTTCATCTACATCAGTCCTACTTGAAATCGCCAGTCACAATTTAATTTAGCTTCGTCAGCCACACTTGAAATGACAAAGACAAAAATCTCTTTGATGGAAGAGAGAGAGTGAGAGAGACAGAGAGAAAGGGAGATGGAGAGAGAGAAATAGAAGGAGAGAGAAAAAGAGATAGAAATGGATTGAGATAAAGAGAGAGAGAGAGAAGGAGAGAGAGAGACATTGAGATAAAGAGATTGAGATAAAGAGAGAGAGAGAGAGAGAAAGAGAGAGGGGATATAGAGAAAAAGAGATAGAAATGGATTGAGATAAAGAGAGAGAGAGAGAAGGAGAGAGAGATACATTGAGATAAAGAGATTGAGATGAAGAGAGAGAGAGAGAGAAAGAGAGACGGGATATAGAGAAAAAGAGATAGAAATGGATTGAGATAAAGAGAGAGAGAGAAAAAAGATTAAGATGAAGAGAAAAAGAAAGAAGGGGGGAAAGAAGGAGAGAAAGAGATTCAGATAAAGAGAGAGAGAGAGAGATAAACAGATTGGGATGAAGAAGGAGAGGAGAGAGAGAGGGGGGAGAGAAAGAGACTGAGAAGAAGAGAGAGAGAGAAAGAGAAGTAGAGAGAAAAAGAGATAGAAATAGATTGAGATAAAGAGAGAGAGACATTGAGAAGGAGAGAGAGAGACATTGAGATAAAAAGATTGAGATGAAGAGATAGAGAGGAGATAGAGAGTAGAGAGAAAGATATTGAGATAAAGAGAGAGAGAGGGAAAGAGAGAGAGAAAAAAGGAGATATAAATGGATTGAGATAAAGAGAGAGAGAAGGAAAGAGGGAAAATTAAAGACATTGCGATAAAGAGATTGAGATGAAGAGAGAGAGAAAGAAGGAGAGATTGAGGAAAGACAGGAAGGGAGACAGAGAGATTACAAGCTAAAAATCTCTTTCATCTCTCTCTCTCTATTACAACTCTCTGCGTACACTTACTCTCTCTTCCTTCTTTCCTCTCATCTTCTTTCCCTTCTTCTCTCTCTATCATTCATGTATCTCTCTTACTCTCTCTTTCTCTCTTTCTATTTCTTCATCTCTCTTCCCCTTCACTCTGAAGTCTCTTTACTCTTTTCTCTCTCTGTTCCTCTCCTTTCCACTCTCTCTATGTCTATAGTCCCTTTATTTATCTCCCTATCACTCCCTCTCTTTCCCTCCCTATGATACCTGTATCTCTCTCACTCCAAAAGTCCCTTTACTCTTTTCTCTCTCTGTTCCTCTCTTTTCCACTCTCTCTATATGTATAGTCCCTTTCTTTCCCCATCTTTCAGTCCCTCTCTTTCTCTCTCTATTATTCTTCTATCTCTTCCTCTTCATTCCCTTTAATTTTTCTCTCTGG
>JAUZSX010341271.1:7500-10544 GCA_034780655.1 Idiosepius hallami
TTATTACATTCTCTTTCCCTCTTCTTTGCGGTCAAATCACGTTCGAGACACCGGTATCCACAAGAGCATCGAAGATAATCAACGAAACCATTTGAACTAAAAGGTGTTCCCTCTCTACAAACCCCTCCCTCACAATGACCAATGAAAGGTTAGAAATCACCTCATTAGAGTTACCCTCTAAGGTGAGGACTGGGAGTCACAGAAAGACTGGTCAAAGACAGAACGAGGGAAAAATATCTTCCTGCTCAACGAATACCACACTTCAAAACACAAAATATAAAACATTGAAAGGCATTAAAAATTTGGATTTTTAATTTCGGCTTTAGACAAAACCTTTTATTTTTGTTTTCTTTTTCTACAACCTTAATCTTTCCCCTCTCACTTCTAATATCCCCACAAGCTTTAATTTTATTTAAAGGATAAAATCTTAACAGAACAAAAATAAAACTAATTTCTGTAAAAACAAATTATTTATATATCGATTCTGAAAAAAAAATAACACTGTTATAATTGTCATTTTTCATTTATATCTAAACATCTATAACATAGGAGAGTTACTCATTTATGTGAAGTTCATTAATGACATGGATGATATCATTATGTTAATTTTGGTGTCTATATATACTTGTTTAAGTATCATATCAAGTTAGGCAAAAGGCCAATTTTAGGTGCTTATTAGATCGCTGCTTTTCCTTATGGAAGCTGTTTATTTTATTTCTTATTTTTTTCAATTGCTATAATTGTTACTTATTGGGGGTCTTCCAAGACAACACCGATCTAAACTCTCTAACACAAAAGAGTAACTCATTTAGGTGAAAGTCAATGATTAAAGAAGCCTAGGGATCTAATGAATACCTAAAATTGGGCTTTTGCCTAACTTGATGCTCGAACAAACAACATAAATTAACATAATGAAACAATCATTGTCTGACATTCTTTTGTCTTAACTCTAACCCAAAGAATAAAAAGATTTTTAATACCATTTAACCCAAGTCCTTCCTTTATCGATGACAAACAGTCGCTTCTGGCACAGCTGCGCTACTCTTATTGCACGAAAACCAAAAGCTTCGAATTATCCTAATCTCTCTCTATTTAAACAAATATTTCTCTACGGTCACCTATTTTTATCATGAGGTATTTGGTTATTATGAAAGATCCTACTAACCTAGACTGTTAAGCACTTGAGAAGCTCTAATCACTAGAATAATTATGTTATTTACTCGGTCGAGCACCAAACCAAGTTAAGCACTTAACTTGTTTTACGTGCTTATTTCAACCCCTGGTTTTTGTAATCAGTGTTGACTTTCCTCTATATGAGTTACTCTCAGTGAGTTGACGAGTCTCATCTATCCGGCTTTTGGGAATCAGTGTTATCCTTACACCTCAATGGGTTACCGTCCCGAGGTAGGTTATCTAGGTTTAAAACGAAAAATGTTTATCAATATGTATTTTGTTATTATGTAAGATCCTAATAAACCCCTACAATATATCAGGTCAGCCGTTTTGGAGTCTAAAGGGACAGACAGATGGAGAGACATAGGACCAGGGACAAATGCCCATTTATATAAAGTTTAGATTTAATTCCTTTTATTATAATTTTTTTAATTTAATTTAATTTGATATATTTTTTAATACTTTCAAATTGTAGTTCTTCTAAAGCATCTGAGGATTATTGATAATAAATATAAAGTTTTATTAAGGCTATAATGATGCATTAAATATATCAGTGACTGGTATATTTCATACATCATTAGAGCCATAATAAAATTTTATATAATATTATAAATCTATTTTTAGTGGGGTAAGATTTTCAGCGTATTTTTTTGTTTGTTCGTTGTTGTTTATTTTATTAAAATATTTTATCTTTTTTTCCCCATTTTTTATTGATTTTGTCAATAAGTTTTTCAAATTTATTTTCCTTCACCAAAAAACATTTTTTCTCCCCAAAAAATGTTTTTTTGTGGTTGAATTTATTTGTTCTGTAAATCGTTTTGATAATTTTTTCGTTTCATTTCGTCCCTTTGTCTTTTTTTCTTTTCTATTTTTTTCTTTTCTTCTCCATCTCCTTCCCAAACACCCCCTCTTCTGTCACTCTTTTAGTTTCACATTCTATCCTTCTCCCATTTTCGAACTTCCTTCTCTTTTTCTTTCCCTATTAATATTAAACAGACGATTCTCTAAGGTTTTTAGATAATAGTTTCGGATCGAAAAGAATTATTTTTTGTCTTTGAATAACGAAGAAAAAAATTGAAAAAAAAATGAATAAATTACAACTTATTTTTACGGTCATTGTTTGAATAAGAGTTTATGTCTCGTCTGTTGTTCCGTATAATTCACTTCAAGTCGGTCTGTTACTTATGAAAGAAGACACATACACACATACACACACATGAACACACACACACGCTTAAAAAGAGATAAATAAAAGATAAAAAAATAAATAAAAACAAGGACCGAATATTTTTGTTGCAAAATAAAATATTTAAATTTCGGTCATCAAAAATTTATGATTACTCTTCTTGTTTAGATAACGCTAAAAAGCTTTGACTTAGAAAAAATAGACTACAAGATTATTCTTTAATGAAATCCTACTTTCCCCACTACTAATAACTACAGAGTTAAAAGAAATGGTAAAAACGCAAAATCGTAAAGTAACAACAGCGAAATTCTTTAATAAAAGCATAAAGACAAAGATCTACTAATAACTACGCAATTATGATCTGAAAAGGAAGATCTCTCTTCCGCTAATGTTACACCAGGTCAACAGGTCAGCATTCGGAGTCCATTCAGACCAAACACTTACACGCACACACATACAAAGAGAGAGTGATGTGCCTGGTGTAACAAATGGTTTCCTTTAAAAAGAAAAGGGGGAACGCGTGCAGATTTGATACTTGCCATGGTATCGTACCTAATATTTATAAGTGGCCATCCACCTCTGTACTAAACAGTCTCTACATTGCTTAACTTAGGTGAACTGAATGTAACTGGTGTCTCAAATATAAACTTAACTGCACTTTGTCAACGTTTGCTATATATATATA
>JAUZSX010341280.1:0-10543 GCA_034780655.1 Idiosepius hallami
ATGGTATTGACTGGGATTTGAACTCGCATAACACGATCTCACAGCCCGAGCTTCTACCAATGCTCCACCGTCGCTGCATTTAACGAAATATGAATTGTCAAGTTTCAGAATCTGACCAGTTACAATTCACGACAGTATCTACTGCATCGATGATAGTTTTTATAAAAGATTATGTTGTTAGAATTAATTTTTTGACAAATGTGTAACATCTTCGCAAAGAGTAAAATAGTGTGATGTTTTGGGTCGTATTGGCATTTGTTTGCAGATTTTGGGTTCTTCCGCCGTAAGTGTAGGTCACATAAGAAATTATAGAGGGTGATGAAGACCAACCGACCCATTAATATCTAATTTCTATGGAGTAGGGTTATAAAGGATATTTCCAAATGCAATTAACAAATTGAATTCACAATTTGAATCAGGGTTTCCCAACGGATTCTGTACCACCCACCCACCAAGGCGGGCGTTATGAGACTTTAGGTGGAGCTTAGGGGTTCCTTGAGATCCTTTAGGAAGGCGGTGAAAGACTCAGAGCTTCTAGTGACATTATGTGTAAAACAGAATAACAAAAAGTTCATTTGCAAGAAACTATCATTGAATTACAATATGACAAAGAAGTGAAGATAATTTTTGAAAAACAAGGTATGAATGAAATGTGGTTACACTGCAGTGCTATGTTTCCACTGTTGTAGAATGAAATTATACGATTTACTATTGCCTTCCCATCATCATATTTAGTGGAGAAAGGATTTAGCGCCGTAAACAATATTCTAAACAAAAAAAGAAACCAAATGGATGTAATGAAACGTGGTGATTATTTTTACTTTAATTATGAACTACTAATAATATTATATAAGGATGCATGTCATCATCATCCTCATCATCATCAGTGGTCACTCGTGTTCGAGTATGACTGTCCTCCGTTTTGGTCCCTGTGGACCATTTCGGGAAGACGCCTGCGCGTGATGTCTTTTAACGTGGGGATACTGATGCACCTGCAGTCAGCACACGGACACTTGGCAGAGGAGGACCTGGTTCCAATGGCATGGTGAGAGAACCATGACGACTGGAGGCAATCCTCTGTTGCAGCCTTCGACCGCCTTCAGTGCCATTGTGTCATTGTGGACATCCGCCGTTGATGTCTTGCGCTATTTAACCCATAGCTGGAGGGAATAGTTGGCTCCATACCTTTCCCGAAGGTATTATAAACATGTGAACGTAGACGGAACAACTTGGATTCGAACCCGCGTAGTTCCGAAGTCCGATTGTCTATCCACTGAGCCACGTCGACTGCTCTATTTTTCTATATACAAAAGGAAAAAGCTTGATGAAATAACGCATAAATAAAGCGAATATTCGGTAATGACATTTATATCACGACAACTTTTGAACTCTCATTAAAAATGTTCATTATTCCTCACCCATGTCTCGCGTGACCTTTAACCTTTTACTTTTGTACGGTCAAGTCTTGTTGAAGACATCGGTTCCCGCCAGATCACCTAAGTTAAGCAACGTAGAGCCTGCTCAGTTCAAAGATAGGTGTGTAGCGATATGGGTGTGGCGTAAGTGTCGGTCACTGTCGTCAATGATCGGCTGTTCCCGATATTAGCATCACACCAAATATAAAAACACGAAATGCCACGTGTAGTTATTTAGAGTGGGGCGAACCGAGCGCTTAGTAGGCAATGGCTTTATAAACAGTGAACGAAAAATGTCTTTGTGTTGGTAAATACTCTTGATTCCAAATCAACAACTTGGGTGAACAACACGAAGATGGGCAGCAGGGAGACGCCCTCCTTCTCCTGGATTTCTGGAAGAGCCCAGAACAACGAACAACATCCAAAACTGTTGGATTAATTTTAGTCAGGTGAAACTGTATTTCCCCTTTTTTCTTTCTTTCTTTCTTCTTCTTCTTGAATAAGTGTATGTTCATTTCTGTTTGTGGGGAATCTTAGGTAAATGGAATAGTCTTTCATTGACCAATCAAAAAGCCTGTTGCTGAAATTACAAGATTTTAAATAAGGCGGCATTTTTCAGCTAAAATTTAGAAGAAGAAGAAAAAGAATAAGCACTCACATGTGGATTCTAATTATTAACCAGACTGCCGGCCATTTTGAATTGATACCAAAAAACTGAACTACTTTGGATTTTATTACCTGGAATACTAATATTTTTTTGGACTTAATTAATTTTTTACCAGGGTTAATATTTTTGGATTTATTTTCATTCGTATCTGAACTAACAATAATGAATTTAACAGGTTCATTTCAGATTCCAGCTCGACCCTGTCAGCCAACAATCGACCGTCCATCCAGACGCGTGAAAAGACCGACTACAACGTGACATATACGATTTGCCGTCGTGTTACAGGTGACCACTTAGGAATATCAGGTACTGTACCTGGCTGGTAGGCAGTTCGTGACATGATCAGTCGAATGCATTAAGCATTTGAACTGAGAGGACTTCCTTATCCCCCATCTCCTCCCTCACACCGACCGACGACGCTAAAGAAATGTTCTCGATTAGAATCACCCCCTAGAGTGAGGACTGGAAGTCTCAGTTTAATCTGAGATTGCGAAAACGCTACAACAACGGAAAAGCCAATCCAAGCCCAAACGAATGAAGAGAGGTCTTCCAGCTCAACAACAACAACAACTTCTAACTTTTGTTTATTTGTTTATTTATTTAACGGCATATCAACCTTTTTAGGTCATTTTAATGCCGAGAACAATTACTTAAGATAAACGCTATTTTTATACACACATACTTTTTTTTTTTAATAACAGAAGTTGCACTATTTAATCCATAGCTGGAGGGAAGATGGAGATTTCTCAAGTGTATTAGTCGACATGTTAACGTAGATGGAACAACGTGGATTCGAACCTGCTTACTACGGTTCCGAAGTACGATTGCCCATCCAATGGGTCACGTCGACCGCCAGGGGGATTCGAACCCGCGTACTACGGTTCCGAAGTCTGATTAGCCATCCATTTGGCCACGTCGACTGCCAGAGGGATTCGAACCCGCGTACTACGGTTTAGAAGTCCGAATGCCTATCCACTGGGCCATGTCGACCGCCAGGGGGATTCGAACCCGCGTACTACGGTTCCGAAGTCTGATTGCCCATCCATTTGGCCACGTCAACTACCAGAGGGATTCGAACCCGCGTACTACGGTTCCGATTGCCTATCCACTGTGCCACGTTGGCTTCTAACTTTTGAGTACCGTTTCAATAAAATATGTTAAAAGGAAATAGTATTATTGAGGTTTGAAATTTGGCTCGTTCAGTGCTAAACCCGGTAGACACATACTTGCGCTTGGTAATGGATTTTGAAGCCCAAGCAGGCCTCCGTAGTTTTCTTTTTTTTTTCTTATTGGACTTACGGAATATCAAGGAAAGTCGATTAAAAATCAGTAATTACAAACTTTGTAAGCGAAGAGAACTTTGATGTCAAAGCGACGGAAGGCAGACGCTATCCTCGTTGGTCAATAGAGCTTTTGGTTGTAAATCCTCTTCACTTCAGAAGTGTAAATATCACTTTGTTACTTAGAAGGTTCGTCTCTTCGCATCGCTTCGCTTTGGCGCGTCTCGACAAACCTTTATTCAAAAATAAAACCATTTCGAACCGCCGTTCTAATGATTCCATTCAACTCTCTTACTTCTTCCATCTCTTCTTCTTCATTTTCTATGTAATGGGAAAACGCAGACATTTATTTTGACACGCCTCGCTATTCTAAACCTGGAGACGCGGCTTTTGACGACCTGACAAGAAGAAATTTCAACTGGACTCACCTTAAAGACAATCAACATAAATTCTACTTTTAGATTCAGACAAGAAAACACTACCGCATTTCTTATTGCAGCTGATGTACAGGGTGTCCCAAAATAAATGAAACCCTTTAGTTTGGTTGCCATTTATTATTAAAACAAAATAGGCAAAAAATGTTAACATTTTCTCCAAGCTGATATAATAACAATTGAGTACTGAAATTTTGGTGCCTTTAGCTAGGTTTTAAGGTTGATTTTTTTAGAAATAAATACAGAGTGTCCCAAAATAAGTGACAACCATTAATTTGATTACCATTTATCAATAAAATGAAATAAGCAAAAAACGTTAACATTTTCTCGAAGCTGATATAATAACAATTAAGCACTGAAAGTTTGGTGCTTTAGCGGTAGTGAAGTGGCCTCTCCAGGATACAAGTCCTGAGCAAAGTTTTTTTTTGGGGGGAGGGGGGCTCTGATTCTGTCTATTTTATTCTTACCCCCTCTCAGCCTTACCGATGGAAATCCAAAGTTTTGGGCATTGAACGACCGAAAAAAGGTTGATGTGCCGTTAAACACAAACATGAACCACACTTATAAAGATTTCATTTCTTTCTTTCCGTGCTAGAAATTCATTTAATAATTCAGATTACTTCGAAATGCCACTGTTTAAGATTATTGCTAAATCTCTTTAGTTTCTTCTTCTTTAAAGCGAGCCAAATTTAATTTAAAATCAATGAATATCTAATGAAAAAAAAAGCAATGTTTTTTTTTACATAGATTGCTTAAATGATAATGAAATCATGTTGATAGGATTTACATACAAAAAACACAAAAGAATATCTACTTGGTCGAGCACCAAACTAAGTTAGGCTCGAGGCCCAGTGAAAGATTCATTGTCATTATTCCTGGTAAAAGAAAGATAAATCCAAGAGATTAAAGTTTGGGAGGAATCCATAAATGGTAATTATCCAAGAATATCAATGTCCAAATTTGTGAACAAAAATCCCAGTGGGTTTTAACAGGGTATAAGTAGCAATTCTTGTCACTCTTACAAAGTCACAGCGTGACACTATATAACTTTATTCAATAAGAAAAGGGTTGATCTCTCTGTCTGTCTATCTCTCTCTCGCTCTAAATATATATATACATGTATATTTATATATTCGACTGGGATTTGAACTCGCGTAATACGATCTCAGAGCCCGAGCTTCTACCAATGTTCCACCGTCGCTGCCCTAATATATATATATATACGTGTGTCTGTGTGCGTGTGTTTGTGTGTGTGTTTGTATGTGTGCAAGTCTCGACTGTCTTCTTTATTTAACTTTCTCACGCTTCACATCAAAATGGTTTTCTTTCTTTGTAAAAGACGAGTTGACTTGTCAAGAAAATGAATTTTTATTTGAAGGATTCTTTTTTGGAAAATGTTGAGAAGCTTGAATAAATAGATTCGCCGATTCGATCCATATTTTGCACTTTTATTTCCTTGTGAGTCTTTGAGAAATGAAGGGTAAGGGTTAGGGTTGTGTTGTTGAGGAATGAGATCGAACAAGGGAATCGATAACCAATCAGAAATGGCCGAGGTGATCGAATGAGAAAAGAGTGGCTTTATTTTGAAAAGAGACAACATTGAATTGATTGATTGGTCTTTGGGGTGTGGGGTTGGGCAAAAGAGAGAGACTTGAAGAGAGAGGGAGAGAGGGAATGAGGTTGGGAGGAAGAAAGGGAGTTGTTGAAAGAGAGGGGGGGTAATGTTGGGAGAAAGAGAAGGAGTTGCTGAAAGAGAGAGGGAGAGTGATGTTGGGAGACAGAGAGGGACTTGGAAAGAGAGGGGGTGATGTTGGGAGAAAGAAATTGACTTGTTGAAAGGGAAAGGGGTAAAAGATATTGTCCCTCTGCCTTCAGGAATCACCAGGCGTGATTATTATTTTCTTTGGTTTTCAAGATTAACACTGATTTCTTAAAACCCGAAAAATTAAATAACTCCATAAATATTTTACCTTGTGCCTTACTTGGTTAGGTGCTCGACCGAGTTGATATCGTATGTATTCGAGTGTATAATTTTGAGTCTTTGTGTGTGACTTTACAATCATGCAGGCAATTATCTTTATGTAAATATTTATTATTCATATCAACCAAACCGCATATACTTACTCATATACTTACTCATATACTTATTCATATACTTATATACTTACTCATATGCTTACCCATATACTTATTCATATATTTATTCAAATACTTATTCATATACTTATTTATATACTTATTCATATACTTACTAAATAGAAGTATATAAACGTTGCTAATTACAAGAATGTTTGTTTTCCTAATCTCTAATTAGATGTTTTTTCAAAACAGCATTTTTTTCCCATTTTTTGTTTCCAGACAAAAAAATCTCTTCAATTTTTGACAAAAAAGCAACAAACCATTCTTCTTCTTCACTTGATATCAGATTTCAGCACACGGAGAGCGCATATATCCAACAATGACAATTGGACAGCGAAGTTGGAGCATTGGTAAAAGCTCGGGCTCTGGAATCGTAGTATGCGAGTTCAAATTCCAGTCAAATCCATTGCATTCATCTTTAGTTGCGTCGGGCATATAGGGCTCGTTAACTCCGGAGGACTCCTCATCTAGGTGAAGGGTAACACCGAATGGTAACACCGAAATAATTAAATAATTTAATGAAATGGTAAGATCACAAAATAGTCAAGTAACATGTAGAATATTCTTTAACAAAATCCTATTGTCACATCGCTATTTATCACTTGATAGGATTTGTCTCTAAATGTACATTTAATAAAAAATAATTTAATGAAATGGTAAGATCTGAAAAGAGTCAAGTAACGCGAAAAATACTTTAAATAAAATCCTATTGTCACATCCCTAGTTATCAGTAGAAGGGATCTGTCTCTAAATGTACATTTGAACATTCTCTTAATGATTACTTATTTCTGGCCACGTACCAGAACAATACGAGGGTAAATATGTAGGAGTGTGTGTGGGTGGCAACGGAAGAGAGAGAGAGAGAGAGAGAGAGAGAGAGAGAGAAAGAGAGAGAAATGGGAGAGGGGGAGAGAGAAAGGGAGAGACACTGAAAGAGACATAGAGAAAGAGAAAGAGTGATTTAGAGAGAGTGAAAAGAGAGACATGGAGAGAGAGAGATACATTGAGAGAGAGAGAGAGAGAAAAAAAAGAGAGACATAAAGAGAGAGAAGAGAGAGATATATATAGAGAATATGGAGACATAGAGAGAGGGAAAAAAGGGAGGCATAGAGGGAGAGAGAGGGATAGTAAATAGATATATATAGAGAGAGAGATGGAAAAAGAGAGACACAGAGAGAGGGAGAACAGAGAGAGACATTGAGAGAGAGACATACAGAGAGAGAGAGAGATCGAGATAAGGAATGAAGAGAGAGAGAGAGACATTGAGATAGGAGAGAGAGAGAGAGTTGGCCTCTGAATGTTCATTAAAGCAATTTCTAATAGAATTTTAGTGAGTTTTACTGACTTGTGTGTTTTGTACTGAAAATGGATTATTTTTAAAGAGCGCTGAAGCAATCGAGACATTTTGATCAACACTATATCGGGTTGTGAGGAGAGGGAGGGAATGGCATGTCGACTTTCTCTTGGATTGGAATTAAGATCACATGATAAGAAGACAAAGCAATCATAAAAATGAAAAAAAAAGCCTTTCTCATCCGACCAAAAAGAAAAATAAACATAAACATACAACAAAAAGAAAAAACAAAAAGTTTGTTGAATTATAAGATTAGAACCGCGAAGAGCGTAAATAACAGCTCAATCTAAGTGCATTTTTCACTGCAGAACAAGGCATACTTCAAAGACGTTATGCACATCACCAGCTTTTAGGTAGCCAGAGGAAAACTTCTACCATCAGCAAAAATCATTGCCAGCCTAGACTGCAAGAACAACACAAAACCTAGTCATGACGATAAAGTCATTCAAGTACTTAAAACTATTTACTTTACAGATTTTAACTTTCGTAAATTACATCCTGCTCCCAGTTTTATATCCCCTAGAGTAAGTATTCTTCACCCCCAAGTAATAAACAATTCGTAAGATTACAATAATCCGGATGATCAATATACAACTTATCAAGGCAGCGGAGTTGGAGCATTGGTAAAATCTCTGGCTCTGGAATCGTAGTACGTGAGTTCAAATACCAGTCAAAACCATTGCATTCACCTTTAGCTATCTCGGGGGAGCAGCCCATCTTGTTGAAGGCTACTAATGAATATAAAAATACCAAGTAACAGCACGTACAATGGCCTTGTGCCAAACTCTAGTTTGTGGCCACCAAGTAAATATAATATACAAGTTATCAAGCCTCACCCAAGGATTCTAAAAGAACACAAATGGTTTGATCTAGATTCTAAATCAGGTCTTGAAAAGCAAATTTTATCTTTGATATTATTTGGGAAAAAAACATGTTTGATGTGATTATTAACGTTTATTGTAAAGATCAAATAGAAGCTTTAAAAGCCAAAATATGTATTTTATGTCATATTGTTCTATTCATTTCAATAAAAAAAAGTTTAGATATTATATTTACTCGGTGAACACCAACACCAGTTTGGCACAAGGCCATTTTTACGTACTCTTACCAAATCTTCTTAAATATGGTGTTACCCTTCACGTAGATGAGCTGCTTTCCCGAGTTAACGAGCCCCATCTGCTTGAGGCTGCTAAAGTAAAAGTAATGGTTTTGACTGGGATTTGAACTCGCGTAATATGATTCAAGAAACCGAGCTTCCACCAATGTTCCTCCATCACTGCCCAAGCTTAGATATGTTTGTATGAGTTGTAGTGCTAGGAGTCTATTATAGAAACTAAGTGGATGCCAGACTTTTGGTAAATCTGGTTTCTTTGAGGCCGGTGGGATTTTTAAAGAATTTTCCGAAAACTTTAAGCAGAGCATTTCATTAACAGAGTGCGTAGGAGCAAACATACGTCATTTTTAGTTTTATTTTCTTTGCAGGGGGGGGTAATAAGACATGATAATTTTCATAACTGTTATTCGGACTAAAACCCTTAACTTTATTATTAACTGTCCAAGTGCGTTACAACCGATAGATGCTCCGGTCTTTCTCAAATGACCTAAATTCTTGACTCTTTAAGCAGGATGTAAAAATGATATAAGTCAACGATTTATATGACCTGAGGGAGACTGAAGAAAAGATCGGTTGAAACGCAGTGAGACAAAGAACAATAGAAAGCCAAGAAAATTCTAAAAAAATATAAAAATGAAAATTGGTTTTATTTTTGTAGATGAAATTTCGTCATGAAATAAAATGATTGTCGAAGTTTCACAAATTGATTTTGTCTCCGGAAAATATTTTAACTAAAAAAATATCAACAATTGAAGCAAAAGTCGAAAATTAGACCGAAAAGATTTCGAAAAGATTTTGAAAAAGTGTACTCTCACTCTAAGATTAGGAAGGAGAGGAGAGGAGAGTCAGATAAAACAAAACGAAGACCAGGGGTAGATTTTATTGTTTATCCAGCCATGGCTTTCTTGGCACGTGGTTGGACCCACTCTGGCGTAATCTTAGTACGTTTAGCCTTATATACGTTCAGCCGGCTCGGTACTTCCGTAATCCAACGATAAGACCCGAAGAACCGAGCAGCCCTAACCCATGACAACATTACATACGTATTAAGGGGGAGCAACTATGAATGACCAAAGGCATCCATAATTGCACTACATTATTATTATTATTATTATCATCATCATTATTATTATTATTACTATTATTATTATCATTATCATTATTATTATTATTATTATTATTATTTTCTGTAATTATAGTGGCATTGGTATCAGTCGTAACATTCATTCGTTTCTTGTTTGTTTTTTTCACTGACACAAATAAAGATCAAAAGGAAATGCAAAAAAATAAAACTAAAATGAAAATTAAAACAAAAATATTTTAAAAAAACAAACAACCCCCCAAAAAAAAACTAAAAAAAAAAAACCCCAAAATCAAAAAAAAAAACAAGACATAAAAAAAGTCAAAAATGAAGCCTATTTTCTAATGGCACAAATATTGTTAAAAAGCTTAAAGAATTGATTTTCTAAAGAATAAAGAAAGGGAATTGTTACGATAAGAATATCGATCAGTAGGGCATCAAGTATTGGAAGTGGGAGGGAGGGAAGGAGGGAGGATTTGGTAAGAGGGAAGAAGGGTAGGAGGGGAGGGGAAGATAAGAAAAGAAAGCAAAGGAGGAAAGGGAGGAAGGGGATGGTGAAGAAATATAAAGAAAATGGGAGAAGAAGAAGGAAAGAGTAAAAAGAAAGAAGAAGAATAAGAAGAATGAGGAGGAAAAAGTAAGATGACAAAGTGGAGAAGAGGAACAACAACAAGAACAACAAGAAGAAAGAAAAAGTAAATAGGAAGAGAGAGAAGAAGAAGAAGAAGAAGAAGAAGAAGAAGAAGATTAAGTAAAGAAGAAGAAGAGTTATAAAGAGTAGAACAGAAGAAAAAGAAATAAAAAAACAAGGCTTTTTATTATCCTTTTTTTGTGGGGAGGATCTGTCCTCGTCGGAAAATTGTTTTACAAAATTATGATATTACTGAAGTGATTAAAATGTCACTTAAGATAGAGTCATATACAAAACTTCAACTGTGTCTTTTGAAGAGTGCTCAATCGTAAGAATTTTTTTGTGCCATCTGGTTAAAATCCTGTTTCGGGTTCTACCCCTTGTCAGGAGAGCTACAATGCTACAATATATATATATATATATATATA
>JAUZSX010341290.1:0-10543 GCA_034780655.1 Idiosepius hallami
AAGAAAATATGGGTGGCATCTACGAAAATGTCCCTTAATGTCCCAACGAACAATATAATATAATATAATATGATATAATATGATATATATATATATACATATATATATATACATACATATACATACATATAAATACATATATATACATATATATATATGTATGTATTTATATAGATATATATATATCTATAATTTTATTATGTATATATATGTGTGTGTGTGCCAATCTGTGTGTGCCTGTATGTGTGTGCGTATGTGCACATGTGTGTCTCTCTGTGTGTGTGAGCGTGTGTGTGTGTAAAGCCATATGCCATGTATTATATGTATATATATTATATATGTGTGTGTGTGTATCTTTGTGTGTGCGTGTA
Source organism: Idiosepius hallami (assembly GCA_034780655.1). Lineage (NCBI taxonomy): Eukaryota > Metazoa > Mollusca > Cephalopoda > Idiosepiidae > Idiosepius > Idiosepius hallami. The sequence goes on from JAUZSX010341290.1 coordinate 372, forward strand.
TGTATGTGTCTGTGTGCATGTCTGTGTGTCTGTGTGTGTGTGTGCGTGTAAAGCCATGTGCCATGTAATATATGTATATATGTATTTATATTATAAATATATGTGAGTGTGTATCTTTGTGTGTGTGTATGTCTGTGCGTATGTGTATGTGTGTGTGTATATGTGCATGTGTGTATGTGTGAGTTTCTCTGTGCATGTGTGTGTGTCTGTGTGTGTGTGTCTCTGTGCGTATGTGTGTGTCTCTGTGCGTGTGTGTGTCTGTGCGCGTGTGTCCGTGTTTGTATGTCTGCGTGTCTGTGTGTCTGTGTGTGTGCCTCTGTGCGTGTGTGTGTGTCTGTGTGTGTGTCTGAGCATGTGTGTCTGTGTGTGTGTCTGTGTGCGTGTCTGTATGCGTAAAAGGTGTTATTCTTGATAATAGCCTTTTGTTCAAGTTTATTGTCAAGTCCAGCCTACCCAACAAGGCTTGAATCATGACCTCAAGATGTTTCTGTTAGCATTCTGAATTATATAACGAGGATTTCAACCACAAACACACACTCTCTCTCTCTCTCACACACGCATACACACACACACACAAACACACACTCTCGTACATACATACGTTCGGATTTGAACTCGCGTAACACGATCTCACAACCCGAGCTTCTACCTATGCTCCACCGTCGCTGCCCTTATATACAAATATATATAGGGAGAAAGAACGAGAGATAGGTTGATAGATGTATATTTCAAGTGTGATAATAATTTTCTAGTTAATTTTACTAATGAATTAATTTGGTGTTTTTTTTTAATTACTAAAGATCTGTGAAGCCAAGAAGCCTTGCGGATCCAACAGAGCTTGCGGCCCCTCTGCAATTGCAGGTTCTGTGGGGCCCCTAAGCGAGGCCCTGTCCAGAGACGCTTACTTTCACATTTGTCAAATATACACATGTTTAGTTCTTTTTCACTGATAAACGACAGATTGTAGATTCACAAATCCCGCCCCCGCCAGTATGCCGGTTCCAGAGATACGCCCTATTCAGGCCACACCCATCATAGTCTACAAAACGAAACGCATGCAACCTCCTTCAATGTCCACTCGCACTATAGCAAAAAGACACCCACTTGAGTTTCTTACTTTCTTTCCTTTTTTTTCCTTTCTTTCTTTCTTGTCCTTTAACTCTCTTTTCTTTTCCTTTTTTTTCTTTTTTTTATCAGGGGGTGGTTTTTTTTTTATTTCGACCTTAACCAGCATGGCTTTATAAATGCCGGCAGACGCTCAAAGCTGTAATTGAAAAGAAATCCCATTTTGATTAGAATCGTTCCTAATTTCAAACGGCCAAGCCAACCTTGTATAGTTCTCAGAAACAAACAAAACAAAACTCGTTGGCAAGTTTATAACATGAAGAACCAGCAGTTTTTCTGCAGAGGCGCGTTCTTTGGCCTGGCCCGTCATTCTGTGTTGTTTGTCTTGCTATTTTTATGTCCAGTTTTTGGTGCCAGCAGCGGCGCTCATTCAAGCGGAAATCCTGCCGACAACGAGGCTTCGTCGTCGCTGGTCCCAGAAAGCCTTACTCGACTTCTAGAAGAGTCAGTCGACGGAACGTTGCTAAGAGATGATGAAAATGACGATTACGTAAATTTGGCTGGCTTGGACGATAAGACAGTAAAACGTGCTCCCGGTTGGGGAAAAAGAGCACCCGGATGGGGAAAACGTGCTCCTGGTTGGGGTAAGCGTGCACCCGGTTGGGGAAAGCGCGCGCCTGGATGGGGCAAACGGGCCCCTGGCTGGGGAAAACGGACTTCTCCACAACTTGATTCTCAAGAATTAGCTGATATGTTGATTACACTTGACAGTTTGGATAATGCCGAAGATAGCGTCAGTGTAAGTGGTGCTGACAAAAGAGCCCCTGGATGGGGAAAACGGGCCCCCGGATGGGGCAAAAGAACTGTTGCTGACGAAGAACTAGCTATGATTTTGGCTTCCCTAGACGGAGCTGAGACTACCGATGACATTAGCAAACGTGCACCCGGCTGGGGTAAGCGCGCACCAGGATGGGGAAAACGTGCTCCCGGTTGGGGCAAAAGGGCTCCTGGATGGGGAAAAAGAGAGCAAGAAAAGAGGGCCCCTGGATGGGGCAAAAGAGCTCCTGGATGGGGGAAACGAGACACAGAAAAGCGAGCACCCGGTTGGGGAAAACGGGACACACAGGGACATAATGCGGCAAGTAAGTTTTTTTTTCTTTCTTTTAAACTAATTTTTAGTTTTAAGTCTGTTTCCAACTTTTGACTTTCAGATAGTCTTAAACCCTTAAAACACTAAAAATCCGATATATCGGCCCTGGCGACCTAAGGCAAAAGGCACACAAACACAAACACACACACACACACACACACACATAAAAACACACAGATATTCAGGCCTTATACTTTGGACTCTGATTTGTCAAAATTACTGACGAGTCACTCAGAGTCGTTTTATTAAAAGACCATATTAGGGTCAAAATGTCGGTGTTTTTTTTCCCTTAGGTTACTAACGCCGATATATCGACCTTTTTGTTTCCAAAAAATTTTTTTTTCTTTTCAGCTTATTTGTTTTTTTTGTTTTTTTTTTAAATATTTTTATCTTGATATATATTTTTATATTTAAGTCTTTAAAACACAACTTATCAAAATTACCAAGTAGTCACTCAGAGTCGTTATATTAGTGAAACATATTAACCTTTTAAACCCCGACTTATCAAAATTACCAAGTAGTCACTCAAAGTCGTTATATTAGAGGAACAAACATATTAACACTTTGAACCCCAACTTATCAAAATTACCAAGTAGTCACTTAGAGTCGTTATATTAGAGGAACCTACTAACCCTTTGAACTCTGACTTATCAAAATTGCCAAGTAGTCACTCTGAGTCGTTGTATTATAGAAACATATAAACCCTTTGAACTCTGACTTATCAAAATTACTGAGTAGTCACTCAGAGTCGTTATATTAGAGGAAAATATTAAAGCCAAAATAATGGAGTGTCTTCTTTCGCCGTAGGTTGTCAGGGCCGGTATATCGGCCTCTTACGTCCAAAGGATTAAAAGAAAATTCTCCCCGTTTTTCTTTTTTTACTTTCTATATTTTCTAGTTTTGTCTTGTTCGAAATAATTATCTTGCTTATCTTTTTCTAAATGTGGCGAAGTCCACTTAATCTAGCCGTGGGTAGGAAGTCAAACTTCGGAATCGTTGACCAAACCAATTTTTTTCTAATCGGTTTCTTGATTACGGATGCAAGTTTATTTTCTTTTCCTTTAAACTTAATATATTTACTTGGTGAACACTAACCCGGGTTTGGCACAAGGCCATTTTTACGTGCTCTTACCGGAGCATTTTTGCATTCGGTGTTACCCTTCGCCTAGTTGATCTACTCTCCCGATTTAACGAGCCCTATCTGCCCGAGGCTGCTAAAGGTGATTGGCAATGGTTTTGACTGGGATTTGAACTCGCGTAATACGATTCCAGAGACCGAGCTTTAACCAATGCTCCAACTTCGTAGCGAATGATCGTGTCCTTAATGAGTTTTAACGAAAAGTCCATGCAATATACTTTCTTGTCACATTCGTTAATTGAGGATATTACATTTGAAAAATAGATTATAAGCCGGGTCGTGCTTAGGGCCCCCCGCAGACTCCGCAATTGCAGGGGGCGCAAGCTCCCAAGGGGCTGAAAACCCGTTAAGTCTTTCTGTTGTTAAATGGTTTTAGGAAAACCTCTCCTCATCCGTTAGGGCTTGGATCAGTCTTCCTGTGTTATAGAGTTTAGGAAGACCTCTCCTCACTCGTTCAGGCTTAGACTAGTCTTTCTGTTGTTATAGAGTTTTAGGGAGACCTCTCCTCACACGTTAGGGGTTGGATCAGTCTTCCTGTGTTATAGAGTTTAGGAAGACCTATCTTCACCCGTTCGGTCTTAGATCTTGGGGTAACTCTAATTAAGGAGGTTCATAGTCCCTGGTCGTTCATTGTGAGAGAGGGCTTTCAGGAACAGGAGCGTCTTTTATTCAGTTCAAATGAATTCGACTGATCATACAACGAACCACCGACGAGTCCGGTACAGGTCAGTTCAAGTACCTGATATTCTAAATAGTCACCCATTTTAGTAATGAACAGACTCTTCGTTGCTTAACTTTAGTGATCTAGCGGAAACAGTTTTCTCTAACGTAACTTGACCGTACTCTGATATATGATAGAAAATTATTAGAAAAAACAAAAAACAAGAATGTATATTAGTTCCAACGCGTTTCGGATTTTGTCCTTCATCAGGGCACCTTTATTAATGTTACTTTTGCTATTCCTACCCTGTCCATCAAGTTCTATCAGGGACAAGGTATCATCAATGTTATAACAGCAAATAAGTTGGGTTTTTTTATTAAAAAAGAAAATTTCAAATATATAAAATTTGCGTTTTCATTATTTTAGTTATCAATAAAGGTGCCCTGAAGAAGGACAAAATCTGAAACGCGTTGGCACTAATATTCATTCTTGTTTTTGGTTTTTTCTATCATATATTGTCGGAATTTATTATCCTATTTTTCTATCATATATATATATATATATATATATACGAACATAAAAAAGCTTTAAAAATAATAATAATAATGCCACCGTCATACACAGAAACAACTCTATCAAAATTTTGATTAAAAAAACTCGAAGTTTATTAAGATTTAAATTTAAGACAAGAACATTAATAATGGAATCATCTGTGATCCCCTTATCAAACAATATAAATCAGAGAATGAGAAAATTTTACATACATGAGGTCTTAGTCGAAAAAGTCATTAAGGAGAACAGAATCATGAATCATAATTTTCGTTAATTCATTTCATTCTTATTTATATTTATTTTTGATATGAGGTATTATAATAAAGAATTAAATGTTTATTTCGGACTTTTTTTTTATTAAAAAAAAACGGAAAAACATTCAGTGCGGAGATAGCTGAAACGCGATATCCAAGTCGCATAGCAACATCAACATTCAAACATGAAACAAATTATGAATTTATAACATCAAAAAAATGAAAAGCCTTAAATCAACATCCATGGGCTATCAACAAACTGATAATAATAATAATGATGATCTCTGTGGTTCCAAGTAAGTGATTAAAACACCCGAAGAAGGCCTGAGGGTCACTAGGCCTAAACGTCGTGTGTAGAAGTCGTAAAAAGAAGACTGATCCAAGCCCGAACGGTTGAGGAGAGGTGTTCCTAAAACACCATAACAGTAAGACTGATCCATACCCGAACGGGTGGGGAGAGGTTTTCCTAAAACTGCATAACACCAAGACTGATCCAAGTCCGAACGGGTGAAGAGGGGTCTTCCTAAAATGCTATAACAGTAAGACTGATCCAAGCCCGAACGGGTGAGGAGAGGTCTTCCTAAAACACCATAACACTAAGACTGATCCAAGCCCGAACGGGTGAGGAGAGGTCTTCCTAAAATGCTATAACAGTAAGACTGATCCATGTTCTAACGAGTGAGGAGTTGTCTTCCTAAAATGCTATAACAACAGGAAGACTGATCCATGTTCTAACGGGTGAGGAGTTGTCTTCCTAAAATGCTATAATAACAGGAAGACTGATCCAAGCTCGAATGGGTGAGGAGAGATCTTCCTAAGACTCCCTAACAACAGAAAGACTAATCTAAGCCTGAACGGGTAATGAAAGGTCTTCCTAAACACTCCATAACAACAGAGAGACTAATTCATGCGTAAACGGATGAGAAGTCTTCCTGATAAACAAAAACAATAACACTCACAGATTTGGCTCCTTAACTTGGGAGAATAACTCATCTAGGTGAAAAGCAACAATGATTTCAAAACGCACAGGGATCTAATGAGCACGGGAAAATGACCAGGTGCTCGACCAGCTAGATATAAACAACACACACACATTTAATTTTACATACAAATGCCTTTTGAGTAAAATGTTCTTCAAATCTCTCTCTTACATTCTCTCTCTTATTTAGTATCTCTTTCTCTCTGTCTTTCTTTCTTTCTCCACCCCTCTCTCTCTTCCTTTCCCTTCTTTTTCCCTCTCTCTTACATTCTCTCTCTTATCCAGTCTTTCTCCCTGTCTGTTTCTCTTTCATTATTACTTATTTTTCTAAGGAAGAAAAAAAATATTTTTCTTAAAAATCATTCATAATTTCCCGACCCTGAAGAAATAACGTGGGAGCCAAAATACGTCAGGACGGCTGCTGAAATATTTTTTTTGTTTTTTGTTTTTTCAGTTGTCTTATTTTCCTTATATATATATATATATATATATATATCACAAATTAAAAAAAAACGATGAGTTGAAACAGAATATTGTACGCATGACTGCCTCTAATGGATGTAACGAACCTGCAAGGGACATAGACATTAAAAACGAGTGGCAAAAAATTTCTATCTCTGCAACCATCGGTTAAGAGTAAAACACATTCTAATTGAATGAGAAAAGTAGAAAAAATCATTAGCAAATATTTCAAAGCAACAAATAACAGCGAAGTGTTCTAAAAATGGAATAATACAATACTTAAAAGAAACAAAACTGTTCAAACTTCTCTAAACAACAGATATCAGCAAAGTGTTCTAAAATGAAAACCTCATCAAATGATAAAATACTTGAAAGAAACAAAACTGTTGAAACTTCTCTAAACAACAAATATCAGCAAAGTATTTAAAAAACCAAAACCTCAACAAATTCTACAATACTTGAAAGAAGCAAAACTGTTCAAACTTCTCTAAACAAGAGATATCAGCAAAATGTTCAAAAAATCAAAACCTCATCAAATTATAAAATACTTGAAAGAAGCAAAATTGTTCAAACTTCATAAACAACAAACATCAGCGAAGAATTTACAAAAATCAAAACATTGTCTTCAAAATATTTATTTTTTTATTCTTAGTCTTATATAAACTATTAAACTAATGATTTTTAAATTCAAGGAAGTTTTCATTGTTTTCTTATGTTATGATGAGAAGGTTTATTCTTATGTGGGGTTGAAGTTATCAACTACCGTGGAATTTACACGGGTTCTGCTTGTTATCATTATTATTCCGATCTGATTACAGACTCCTCAAGTAGCGAGAGAGATCAACAATTAACGATAGATCCAACATTATTTTTTTTTTTAAACTTCATTTCTTTATGAGTCTATTCATTAAATAAAAAAAAAAATAACCCACATCCCCCCAAAAAAAACAATACAATGAATAATGATGATAATAATAATAATAAGAAGAAGAACTGGAAGAAGAAGAAGAAGAAGAAGAAGAAGAAGAAACAAGGGAAGAAGAAGAAGGAGGAGTCGAAGAGGAAAAAAAGACAAAGAAGAAGAAAAAAAGAAAGATGAAACGAAGGAGAAGAAGTAGAAAAAGAAACAGGAAAAGAAGAAGACGAAAAAGAAATGAAAGAAGAATAAATGAAAGACAATAATAAGAAGAAACAGGAGAAGAAAAAGAAGAAGAAGAAGAAACACGAGAAGAAGAAAAATACAAAGAAGAAGAAGAAATGAAAGAAGAAGAAACGAAAGAGAAGAAGAAGAAAAAGAAAGAGGAGAAGAAGAAGACGAAAAAGAAAGGAAAGAAGAATAAATGAAAGACAATAAGAAGAAGAAACAGGAGAAGAAAAAGAAGAAGAAGAAGAAGAAGAAGAAAAAGAAGAAACACGAGAAGAAGAAGAAGAAGAAGAAACACGAGAAGAAGAAAAAGACAAAGAAGAAGAAGAAATGAAAGAAGAAGAAACGAAAGAGAAGAAGAAGAAACGAAAGACAACAAGAAGAAGAAACAGGAGGAGGAGGAGAAGAAGAAGAAGAAACAAGAAAGAAAAAGAAAAGAAAGGAGAAATGAAGAAGAAAAAGCAGAAGAAAAAAAGAAAAGTAGTTTTCAACAAATGTTCTGTTCCCTCTCTTTATCCTGCAGGGGCTAAATTTAAAAAGAAATCAACAAAATATCATTTGGTGATGAGTTGAGGTCTGAAGATGAAGCAATCCGTTTGATGTAATTTTCTAAAGGGCAAGTATTTAAGATTTAGGGGTTAATCCCATGGATGAATGAGCATTAAGCCTTTACGGTTGTTTTTTCTTTTTTTTTCTTTTTTTTTATTTGTATCTTTTTGTTTTTCTTCGTTTGCTTCTTTCTCATCTTTCTTTCATCGCCTCTCAGGAATTGCAGAGTCTGCGGGGGCACTAAGCAGGCTCTGATGTTGTAATGGAATGTTCTTTCGTCAGGGCATATTTATCATCATTATCATTATTTGGTAATACTGAATTTTAACACCCATGGGTGCCATATTAAGTGATAGTTAGTTCAAACTGCATATGAACACCCGTAAAAAGGTTATGATAATGGAGGTGACTTGAGCTGCTCCTTTGACCTCTAGGAGTCATCTGTTATGAACCAACATGCCCGGATGATGATACAAGGGTCATTTTGAGTCACCGTTGAGTTTTAAGGAAAGCATCGGACCGAAAATGCAATGAGGCCCCTTTTCCCATTTGTTTTTTTTTTTTTTACTTTTATGCCAAATGAAGAGGTTGTGCAACAGGTGATCTGTAAATATTAGTTTAACCAAGGGTGGACTGAGAGCGTTATGGGTCCTCAAACACTTCCTCAATATTTACAGGTTTAAGAACACAATGTGCACTGGAGGGAATTTTAGCGATTCATACCTTTCCCAATGGTATTATCCAGTTATTAACGCAAATGGGATGTTGAAGATTGGAACTCGCGTTATTACCATTCTGAACATCGACTGCCTATTCAGTTTCTGAAGTGAAACTGCCCTTATATTTAGTCAAGATGAAATAATAACTTATATTCTAAATGTTTGTTTTAATTTTCGGCATATCAAATATCGATTTTTGATTAACACAGTGATAAAATATCGGGTTTCATATCTTTTTTAAAGGGTATTAGTCAAAAGATGGAACGTCCAAGATTCGAACTCACGTTATTACAATTCCGAACGCCGACCCCACCCCCCTATTCACTGCTCGAAGTGGACTTCCCCAGATTTATTTTCCAAAGCAAAATAAAAGAACACCGACTGCCTATTCACTGTCCCAAGATAACTTGCCCATATATTTCGTCAAGATGAACTAATAACTGATATTCTAAATGTTTTGTTTCAATTTTTACAGCATATCAAACCTCTAAGTTGATTTAAAGCCGAGAACTATTATTTTTTTGAAAACCGTTTTATATGTTTTCTTTTTTTTTTTTTTGGCCATATGTGATGAATATGGGGATTCATATCTTTTTAAAGGGTATTAGTCAATTATGAACGCAGATGGAACGTCCAAGATTTGAACTGACGTTATCACGATTCCGAACGCCGACCGCCTATTTACTGCTCGAAGTGGACTTCCCCAGATTTTTTTTTCAAAGCAAGGTAGAAGAATAAATGAAGTTTAAAAAAACAACAACTTCCAAATTAGAAGTTCTATGAGAATCGACAAGACAAAGAAAATATCGAAATAGAACAAAAAAGAAAATGGCCGACCAGAAGTTTAAAATGGAGGAAAATTAACAGTTTCTGATTGCGTGAACAGAAACAATCCGAATTTGTCAAATTAACTTGACAAGGGAAATTCCCATTTGAAAAAAATATGTAGCTCTTTCGCTCTAGTTCTTTATCTCTTTAAATCTATCTATCTATCTATCTATCTATCTATCTAAATCTCTCTCTCTCTCTCAAATATATCTATTTATCTTTCTCTCTCTATATATATATAAATATATCTATTTATCTATCTATCTGTCTCTCTCTCTAAATATATCTATTTATCTATCTATCTTTCTCTCTCTCTAAATATATCTATTTATCTATCTGTCTTTCTCTCTCTCTAAATATATCTATTTATCTTTCTATCTTTCCCTCTCTGTCTCTCTTTAAATATATCTATTTATGTATCTATCTTTCTCTCTCTCTCTAAATATATATATATTTATCTATCCATCTTTCTCTCTCTCTCTATATATATATATTTATATATATTTATCTATATATCTAACTTTATATATATACATATATTTCAAATATATTTCTTTCTCTCTCTATATATATATATATATAAATATATCTATTTATCCATCTTTCTTTCTCTCTCTGTGTAAATATATATCTGTCTACTTTTCTCTCTCTTTATATATATCTGTCTACCT